>PVJI01002999.1:0-133197 GCA_004026765.1 Micronycteris hirsuta
GTGTAGCTCAGTGGATTGAGTGCGGGCTGGGAACCAGACGGTCCCGGTTCGATTCCCAGTCAGGGCACATGCCTGGGTTGCGGGCCGGGTCCCCATGAGGGCCATGTGAGAGGCAACCATACATTGCTGTTTCTCTCCTTCTCTTTCTCCCCCGCTTCCCCTCTCTCTAAACATAAATAAAATCTTTAAAAAAAAAAAAGCCTTAAGGATAGAGGACCCAGCGCGCTCTCCCTCTTGGGTGCCTGCCTGCTCCTTTCAAGGGCTCCCACTCCCCTCCCAGGTGCATTACCTTTACCCTTCGTTTGCCTCTGTAACTTGTTTCAGAGCTCCTTTCTTCTACCGCTCACTCGTGCCTCTGTGACTTTCTAAACAAACTTCCTCTTATAGTTGGAGTCTTGACTCTGAATTCTTCTTTTGTCTTTTTATTATCACTTTTTATTGTTGCCCAATTACAGTTGTCCCACCTTTTTCTCCGTTGCTCTCCTCTGCCCCACCCACCCTCCACTGTCAATCCCCACCCCAATGTCCTCGCCCATGAGTCTTCTGCTCCTGTTCCTTGACTTGACCCTCCCCCTTCTTTCTCCCCTTACCCCCCTCCCGCTCCCCTCTTGTCACTGTCAGTTTGTTTCTGTTCTTTCTTAGCCAGAAGTTCCAAGGTTGCTGAGCCAGGCCCAGGCTGACCCCACCGGTCTAACACTTGGTGCCATTATTGCCACCAGCACTAGGGTATGCGAAGAAAGGGGCCAAGCTCTGTGGTGGGAATGGTCTGCTAACTGGCTGTGCTCGCGAGCTTGAAATCGTCACCAGATACTGTCTTAGGTGTCTGGCCCTAGCTTAACGACGAGGCGTTAGGACAGAGCCAGGGAAGTTCAGTCTGGTGCATGCCATTCAATCGCATGAAACGGCCCTGAGGCCCATTTTTCTTAGATTCAGTACAAACCTTTATAAAAGCAGTTGCATGGAAGGTGGCTTATATCATCAACAACCTCTAGCTCTGAAGGTTAATCAAGACGTTTTAAGGTTCAAATTTGAGGGAACCTAACATTTTTATAGCCCTTAAAACCATACATTTCCATGAGAGGCTGTGGAGTCAGATGGGATCCCACTCATGCGAGCACCCGATGGTCTCCTTTACTCTTCCCGCCTGTACATGCGAGGCTCTGGACCCTGAGTGATTTCCTTCGTTCCTGGGCAGCGGCTCAGACACATGACCTCCCAAAGGTCCTGACTGCAACAGGAGGCCGGAGCTCTCCATTGTCTGCCGGCTTGGCCCCACCCATCTCCCCTGCCCTAGGGCTAGGCCCCGCCCATCTCCCCTGCCCTAGGGCTAGGCCCCGCCCATCTCCCCTGCCCTAGGGCTAGGCCCCGCCCATCCCCACTGTCCTAGGGCT
The DNA here is from genome assembly GCA_004026765.1 of Micronycteris hirsuta. Lineage (NCBI taxonomy): Eukaryota > Metazoa > Chordata > Mammalia > Chiroptera > Phyllostomidae > Micronycteris > Micronycteris hirsuta. Next base: position 1,392 of record PVJI01002999.1, read on the forward strand.
AGGCCCCGCCCATCCCCACTGCCCTAGGGCTAGGCCCCGCCCATCTCCACTGTCCTAGGACCCAGAGGGGCTGCCCGGCCCCTCAGAGCCACGTCCGCTGGGCTCCGCACTCTCCGCCTTTTCATCTCCTGGTACACATATACTAATCACCGAATTCTGCGGCACACCCGAAAATATATTTTTTGCTGATCTGACAAAAAATCGGTATAATTTTTCAAATTTATTTTTATTGCATTTTTCCCATTAGCATCTGTGCCCCTTATACCCTCCTCCCCACCCCCTGGCAATCCCCGCACTGTTGTCCATGCCTGTGAGTCCTTTCTCCGTTTTGCTCCGTCCTGCCAGCCCTCACCTCCCCGGCCCTAACAGCGGTCCGCCTGCTCTCCAGCTAGGAGTCTGTCTCATTTTGCCTGTAAACTCATTTTGTTCATCAGCGTCCACCTACAAGTGAAATCATACGGTATTTGTCTTTCTCTGACGGGCTTATTTCACGGAGGATGATGTTCCCCAGGTCCATCCATGCTGTCACAAAGTGTAAAATTTTTCTTCTTTTTCACGGCTGAGTAGTATTCTAAATAAGTGTCATTTCAATTCATTCACACTGAGTGGCATTTTTTAGTTTGACAGCCCACAGGGAAAGAGGTCAGTGGCTGGGCAGAAAATCCCTGTCCTGAGGTACTCCCCGGCAGGCTTGCTCACGCCCTGTGTGATCTGTGACCCAGGGACAGCGACCTGCAGCCGCTCCCCCCACCCCCGGGGACGGATTCCTGCCTCTGGGGAAGCTGGGCGTCACACAGCATTCAGACGAGGTCGTGTGCGTTCAGGGGCGTTCAGGGTGGTGCGGCCTAGACACACAGAGCGCTCGAACACATCACCGCGTTCTATCCAGAGCCACCGTTTCCTCCTGACCCCTGGCTCTGTTTCAGAACCTGGCTCAGAATTTTCCCTCCCTGTGTCCCTGCGGTTCACCTTCTGTTCTTTTCCACTCTCCGCCTTCTCCTCGCCCAGCTCCCTGATTCCACATGACATGCGTGACTAACTCTCAGCTCCAGCCCCGCCACGAGCCCCGCCACATAGTTCCATAGATTCTTAAATATGAGATTTTAATAGTGACTGCATTTGTTTTGCCTGTAACAGCTACAATGAGGTATAATTGACATACAATAAACTGTACATACTTAAGTTATACAATTTGATGTCTTGACATTTCATACTTTGAAAAAAATGAAAATATTTTTAAGAGCACACACACGTGGTTGTGTCGGACTGTGTGTGTGCTTGCACACGCATGCATGTGTGAGTTGGACTGGAGGGCAGGGAAGAGGCGCTGCCAGGAGGCGAGCTGATTTGAGGGTAAAGACAGAGTCCCGGGGGGGCGGGGAGTGGAGGTTAGTCAGGCTGACCCACACATCTGCCTGAGCTGTGAACCGTCCAGGGAGGGACTTGCCCCTGGTAGAGAGTCCAAGTATGGAGTGTTAATCCCAGGAACAGAAGTTTTCGAGGGGCAAGGTTAATTTGAGGGGAGCAAGGCATCAACTCTACATCCCAGGGGTAAACATTAAAATACTTGCAAGCAAAATGTTGACGTGGCGGCATCCCCCCAGGGGTGGAGTCAAAGAGGTGCTGCGTGTTGGTGCAATTATAACACAAGTGGAGTGGCAGGGAGCTTCCTCATTTCAGCAGGTAATCCTGGAACATGAGCCAGAGAGACTGGCTGCAAGATCAAACCCCTGGAAGGGTTCACAATATGCCACCCCAGAATCTGCCCCTTGGACCTTAAGATTCTTTCGCGCTAAAGGCCGTGAGAATAAGAAGACACAGAAAACCGCTCTGCCTTCTCCACTCCACCAGGACGGGCAGGACAGCACTTGATGGCCTGAGACAGCTCCAGGCTCCAACCAACCTGGACAGGGCACCCGGGGAGTCTGCGGAACAAACCGTGCTAATTAGCCCGTACCTTCTGTTACTTTCCCATGTATTTACTGTTCACAGCTGGCCGCCCCTAAAGCCTAAACCAGGTCGCCTTTGTCACGTCATTTCTCCCGAAACAACCGCTCTTTGTGAAGATGCTGTGTAAGCAGCGAGTTGCAGCCGCCCCTGCTGCCGCAGGAGGTCGAGGGGGCGTGACCGCCAGCTGGCCCCTGAGGTGGACGTGGGCATGTGGAGGCTGCTTGCCCGGCAGGTCCTTGGAACGCCTGTCCCGCCCCCTATCCCCGCCGCCACCAGAGCTGGTTGTAAGGACTCATCCTCGAGAGAGGGAGTTGTCCTTGAAACCCTGTGGGCCGTAAAGCGGACTGAGCCCCGTTCAGCCCCAGTATGAACTGTTAAGATTCCCGCAGGCAGGTGCGCGGATGTGCTCATCTCACCGCACCCAAGACCAGCCTTGTGGAACTTCCCTCCCTCTCAAACCTGCCCCGACCTGTCTGGGGTGGCCGGCCTTTCTTCGGCCTCTCCCTGCCCTCTGCGTGTGGGGGCCAGCTTGCAAACTGATGCTTTAGTTGCCTGCGTGTATGCCCGATGCACACGTTAATAAGCTCCTGTTTGTTCTTACCTTATTATTCTGTCTCTCATTTTCCTCCCCTTCACTGCCAAGCATAGTCAAGTGATCCGTCCCAAGAACAGCGGGCACAGTGACCATGCTGACCATCTGGGTGGAAGTCGGGCCCACCCCAAAGGGAAGGCAGACAGGGGGATGGGACTGCCGCTCACCGGTACCTGTAACATGGACATGATAGGAGCCCACAGACGCTGGGCAGGAAAGAAGTAGGCCTGGGCTGCCCACACACCTAGCGCCGGATCCCGGGGGAGGGAGCTCACTGAATTACTACGGTGTAACCCCTGCGTGCCTCGTGGGAACCACTTGCAAGCCTGAGAATCCAGGGGTTTCCCACATCTGCTTGGTATATATGACCTATGACTGCATGTTAAGTTGCCATTTAGTTTGGTGTACTGTCTATTTCCACCCCACCCTGGCCCACCCCTCCGAAGTAGGGTTTCCTCGTAGGTTTTCTTACTGGCTCTGAATATTTGCAAAGCGGCAGGACTTCCCATAGTGTTGCGTCCGGGCTGTGGTCCACAGAGACGAACGTGTGGAGGGAGAGGAAGCCGACACCCATCAGTGCTGATCAGCAAAGATTAGAGCAGCCAGCTCCTGGGTCACTTTCCACGGGCTGGTCTTCCTCCCCAGCTGCTGCAATTTCTCTACGGTTAAAAACGTAGGTGTGTTCTAGCCCCGGCTGGTATAGCTCGGTGGATTGAGCGCAGGCTGGGAACCGGAGGGTCCCAGTTCGATTCCCCGTCAGGGCACGTGCCTGGGTTGCGGGCCGAGTCCCCGGTGGGGGCCATGTGGGAGGCAACCATGCATTGCTGTTTCTCTCCCTCTCTGTCTCCCTCCCTTCCCCTCTCTCTAAAATGAATAAATAAAATCTTTAAAACAAAAACGTAGGTGTGTTCTATAAACTGTGGCAAACAACAGGTGCCTATTTTTCACTTAAAATGTATCATCGTTGTTAATGTGAATTGCAGCGGGCCTGACATTTAAAGAAGTTGTTTGGGATCTAAAGGAAACCCAGCGGAGAGAGAGAACTATCGGACGGCCTACCAAGGGGACCGCTGTCCTAAGGGGCCAAATGACTCTTGGAGATACAAAATCCCAGATTGCTCTCTTCAACACTGTTTTCTAGGAAAGAAGAATCACCCGCACTTACGAGGTGGTTTATGAGAACACGGGCTGACCCCGGTTCATGCGAGGCATGCACGTGCTGGGCAAGACTCTCCAACCCCCAGGCCCACTGCAGTGAACAGCCGCCTTGAGAGAATATACACAAAATCTCCCTCACCAGCATCGACTTAGAATAGTGACATGAATTAACAATCAATGAAAAAGCTTAAAAAATCCGTTTCCTAGTAACCATCACCAAAAGATATTGGTGTTTATAGATACCAGCTGCGCATTCTTTCTGTTGTAGAAAGTTTGCCGAAAGCCAGATGGTTAGAAACTTCCTCCCCTTGTGTAGCCTTTTTTTTTCTTTTTTTCTTTTTAGCTTTACCAAGCTGAGCATCTGTCTAGGTAGTGAAGTTGTTTTAGCACACACATTTCAAAAGATCCTTATTCTTTAAAAATGTTAATCCGGACTGACAATTCAAGTCACAGACGTTGATATTCTTCTCTGTTCTCTGCAGGCGTGGGGCCCTTGGGAAGACGAGTCTGTAAGACTATTACAAAATGATCAACTTACAATTATTTAGGAGCTCCATAGTAGACAGTTTTTTTTTTTTTTAATTGAAATGGACTTCTGTTCTGATCTGTAGCCCGGCATGAAGTTTCCTCACTCTCTAGTTCTTATCTTTAGAGTAAGTGAAGCAATTATTTTGGTCTCAAAATTTTTTTCAGTGAGCATTAATATATGGCACAATACTCATTAACTACAGAAAACACTGTAAAAAACTTAACTGAAGAAAAAGTAATTTACCTTTTCAGTAGAGATAAGAAAATGGGGACTCACTGGAATTTAATTCTGTGGTCTTTCCCCTTTCGACAAGGACAAAATGACCTGGCTCAGAAACGCCGCAAGCTGACCGGACGCCCAAGGGTGTGGCTCCTCAGTTGGAAGGCGGCTTGTTAGTTTTCAGCGTGATCTCTTGAATACAGTGTCTTAAAGATACAAAATTTAAAATCTTCTTCTAAACTCTCCTGAGACAAAGAATGTGGATACTGTTTTCATTAAGTATTGTTTGTGATGTGATGAGCTGCAGCTCAAATTATTAAAATAGTTTATAAAACAAATACAGACCCTGCATCCAAGATTACTCTATCCAGCAAAGCTTTCATTTAGAATGGAAGGGCAGATAAAGCGCTTCCCAGATAAGGTCAAGTTAAAGGAGTTCATCATTACCAAGCCCTTATTATATGAAATATTAAAGGGACTTATCTAAGAAAAAGAAGATAAAAAATATGACCAGCAAAATGACAGCAAACTCACAACTATTAGCAACTGAACCTAAAGCAAAAACAAACTAAGCAAACAACTAGAACAGGAACAGATTCACAGAACTAGAGATCCCATGGAGGGTTATCAGCGGGAGTGGGAGGAGGAGAATGGGGGAAAAGGTACAGGGAATATATGGGAGACCATTCTGTGTGGCGTGGGCCCAGCTCCCACTCGGAGGGACCAGTGGAGAGAGACACAGGACCCACGCCCACGGACAGGCTCTCCCGTGGGGAATCAGGTCTGCATTGTACTTGCTTTTTGCTAAAATCCCTCACCCTGAAATTGAGGCAGCAAGGGCTTACTGCAACTTCCTAAAATCCATGCTAAAACCTTCCAAGGACAGTGTAACCAGTTCAACCACTTTCCCCTTTACATTTGCAAATATCTTCCTTTCTTGATGTAATTACCAACATCCTCTCCTTTGTTATCTGTAAAAGGTAATCACCCACAGTGATGCTATGCATAGTCAATGAGGACCTGTGCATAGTAAATGAAACCACCCTCAGTGTAATGTGCCCAGAAAAACAATAAAAGCCTGTCCAGCCCAGGATTGTGGGCTGGCTCTCTCTCACTCAGAGAGCGGCCCTGCCTTCCCTTTTCCTCCACAGGACTCGGCAGTCTGTGTGAATTTGTCTCGTGTCTCGTGTCTCGTGTCTCGTGTCTCGTGTCTCGTGTCTCGTGTCTCAAGAAGCGAAACTGGTAGGTACAAAGTAGACAGGGAAGGTTAAGAATAGTATGGGAAATGGAGAAGCCAAAGAACTTGTATGTACGACCCATGGACGTGAACTAAGGGGGGGAATGATGGTGGGAGGGGTGTGCAGGGTGGAGGAGGGTAAAAGGAAGAAAAAACGGGACAACTGTAATAGCATAATCAATATAATATATTAAAAAATGCATTTTCAAGGTGTGAATTAGACAAAATTTCTTCATAAGGTCAAACATTTGTTTAGGAATATGCTGTTATTTTTCCTTAGGCCCAGAGTCATAGGTTAGAGAAAAGAATCACCAGCTTTTAAACGTTGTTTGACATGACATTGTAATGCATAGCGTGGGAGACGCTGGATTTTGGCGTTCTCACCGGTGGACGCTCCTCCCCAGAAAGACAGCGCGGCCTTCCAGGCCGCTCAAGGGAGGCTCCCACACACTGAATCGATGTTTGACGTTTTGTTAATTAAACTGTTTCCTCTCCTAAGAAAATGCAAAGCATGTAAATATGCTCAATACCTGGCATAACTCTCTCTCATATTGCCTGATAGAAAATACAAAAGAAAAAATACAGCGATAACACACCCACAATCCCCTCCAACTTGCCACAAACACACATTTCAAAGACAGGAAAGACAGAATAATGGCTCTGTCATCACCACCGAACCCCCCACGTGATGGAGTACTACATGGCCCTGAACAGGAAGGGCGGCTGATCTGTGCAGTGCCCGTGGGTGAGGCGGCACGTGCGTTATGCGCAATGAGAAAAAGCAGATCCAAAAAAGACTGCAGGCTTCATGGCTCCATTCAGGTGACGTTCTCGAAAAAGCACAACTGAAGCTTCAGAAATCGACTGGGGGCAAAGGCGGGAAGGAGGGAGGGGAGGAAGTGAACTAAAAAGGCATCCGCAACTTTTAGGGCGAGGGAAACGTTTTAGATCTCGATGGTGGTGCCGATTACAGGACCAGGTACGTTTTTCAAGGATCGTGTAATTGTGAGATTTGAAAAAGATGAACTTTGCTGTATGCCAACTATACCTCTGTCATCGTGGCTTTAAAACTTTTAAAATATAAATTTAAAAGAAAACATAAGCCTAGAGACAGGGCGCTGGCGGCGTCACGGCGGGGCCGTGGGCGCAGCGAACCTCAGGACGCAGCTGGAGGAAGACAAAGGGCCGGCCTTAGTGCCACAGTATCCAGGGGAGGAAAGGAGAGAGACTAATGATTCATATTTAATTGCATCTTTAAGGACACTCTCAATCTGAGCACACTGGGCTGCCTGGACGAGAGACTGAGTGAAGACAGCGGAAGTGCGCCTCCACAGTCAGTGGGAACAACGCTTGCACTCGGAGCCTGGGCACCGCTGCAGAGCGCGGCCGCCCGCCCGGGACGTCCCGGCGGCTCCCGGGCTCCATTATTCCTGTCCGCTCAGGACACCTCCCTGACAGAGCCCTCGGAGGTGACTCCACCAGCGTTTCTGGGAAAAAAAAGCTGGTGCTCACTTTCATTTCTGCCTTCAGCCAACGCCTAGAGTCTGTGCACTGAGGAAGGTCCTCTCTTCCTGCTGGTAGGTCCTGGCACCTGCATGGCAGCATGTGGTCCCTGAGGGGGACACAGACAGCGGAGTGGGACAATCGCCTGCCCCAGGACACTGGGAATCAGCCTGCCAGGAGGAAGGACCCTGCTTGCACTCGAGTTCCTCCGCAGGTCTGGGGGCTGGTGGGACTTCCGGGGGGCCACCGGGCACCTTGCAGTCAGGATTGAGGTGTTCCCTGCAGCAGGGGAGGACACAGGAGCAGCAATGACCTGGCATCTGAAAGAAAGACAACTTAACTGCAGAAAAGCGTCAGCCTGGCTCCCGTCAATGGTTTAGAAGAAACTCTTTGCTTCCCTTGTTTTCATTAGGAACACCAGGATGACTGAGCCTGCTGTAGACACGCTCTCAGCCCCGTTTCAGAAACGCAGACAGACAGCACTTGGTGTCCGTCTGTCGAGGGTGCTGGCAGCCGGCAGGCCGGGGCAGAAGCCAGAGGAAGACTGCGGCAGGCGCCACTTGATACCCAGCAAGCTTAGGTCGTCAGGAGCCAGAGCTGGCCGTTTGGGAGCGTCCAGAAAGAATCGAGGGGGCCCTGCTGAAGGGCCAGGAGAAGGTAGGGAGACTGCCGGTCACAGATGCTCCAGGGGCCTGTGTAACGGTTAACGGGAGTCCAGCCAGACCTTCTGCGGTGCCTGGAAGAGGTGTCTATGCCGAAATGCCTATGTGTGAAACCAAAATGCCATTTAATCCAGACTGTCATTACGGCAGGGGTTCAGAGACCGGTGAATCCGTGTGTCCTGAGCAGGGCCTCCCGGAGAGAGAGAGGCTGCAGCTGGAGTGCCAGCCTGTGTAACGCTCAGTCCGCAGAAAGCGTCTTTCGAAGAACTGTCGGAGACCCGGCCCCTTCGCGGGAAGGCACTTTCTGCATGCTCTGTCTCTGTCCCCCCACCGCGCCCCCTCTCCCGGCAGGAATGCCGACTCTCCTCATGTCCAGATGTAAAATGGCTTGCATACAGTAGATACTTAATACATGTCTGTTAAATTAGTATTTCAGTAAATGAATGATGTCTTAAATGTTTTAAAATAATGCATGGTTTCAGGGTTTGAAATGTTAGATGAGTTTGAGAAGAACTCTACATAGATTCATATTATATTATGAGGAACATGTGTTGAATCATTTTGAAAAATAGTTTTAATTTTTCCTTTGTACTTTCATAGACTTTTGGAATCAAAAATGCTCCGAGAGAGCCTTTATCCAGCCGAAAGTTCCGTTCATATTAAAAACAAACATTGAAAGAGGGGGCAGTCATGTTGATTGCCCTTGACATGCTGCTTGGACATGATAAACTGAATAGTGCCCAGTCCCACCCACCTTGTCTCTCACTCCTGCTATGGAAGTCGAAGGTCAGAAATGGGATTCCCTTGCAATCAGCAACAGTCATGAGCCACTTGACCAGCACAGTGGGTGTGGATGCCTGCCGGGAGGGAGGCATTCTGGGAAATCTCTTATGATGCTGATTATTCTTTCGAAGGGCAAACTGGCCTTCCAGCTATCTTCTTCCAGCTCACAGCACGTGTGCAAACCCGTGTCCCGGTTACTAACCTGCTGCAGAATACGGATGATGTCATCTAAACGTACGACCTTCATTCACGATGAAGGTGAAAAATCGAAGTGCGGAAGGACCCACCTTAGAATGGTGAGGCGTGCGAAACGGGTGGGAACGAAATGAAGGTTTGAATAGTGTGTGAAAAGGAGTAACAGGTGATACATGGGTGCAAAATTGTAGAAAACTGTGAGAGTAAAGGAGAAAAAAAACTAGAAAAGAAGATGAGAGACTCAGCAGGTGTAACTGAAGACCCCTCCCCGGGCGTTCTGCCCAGGATGGTTATTCCGCGGGGGCTCCTTCCAGGCCCTTAGCTACAGCCGATCGCAACGCTGGGCGCTGCTGTTTCATTGACCAGGATGAGGCATTTCCATTCTTGCCTTGGGAATGCCACTCGGGATTGTGGTCTCTGAATGAATTTGTGCCGCACATACTCAGTTGAAAGATACGACAAAGACAGAACAGTGGAGCAGAGTGGGAGGTAAAGACCAAACCTGAAGGCGTTTCAATGCTGCGCTTGGTGATTCAAGCCAGCGCTTGCGGGGCCAGGCCCTGCTAGAGCTCGGGACCCCGCTGCGTTGGCCTGTGAAGCGCAGACCATCTGCGAGCCGGAGGACAACGGTGCCCGCCCCGTTCCTCCTGCGGTCAGGGAGGAACTGGACCGTCGTCACTGGAATCTGTGCAGGTCAGGGACCCCGCACACGGAATTTAAGACTCAGGTCTCAGGGTGGGAAGTCTCCATGATTCTGCTCCAATCCACTCAGAGGTTTAATTTCAGGGACTAAGAAGTCCTCAAAAATCTGCAGGGCACCAAAGTCAACTCAAGTATCAGTCCAGGATTTCTGTATACTTGGAGCAATTCCAGGGGGCTCCCTTGCCCTCCCAAGCTTAGAATCTTCCCACATCTGGAATGGCACACATCTTAACGTTCATTTTGTTCACTACCAATACAGCCACCTCCAGCTCTTCTCAGGTCCATTCGCAGGGTCCGTCATACCCCGTGATTTTCCTTTCGACTTATCTGCACCTTTGAATTGAAAGTCTGTCTCTTTTAAGGGCATATGGTTGTGACAATGTTGCCTTTCAATTGGAGTGTGTAGACCATTCGCCTTTAATGTAATTACAGGCGTGGTCAGAGTTACAGTTGCCGTATTGCTGTGTGTCCGTCACACAGCTCCTGGCTTGTTCCCCTGTCCCCCCTTATTTGAAGACTTGGCTGTGTGAATGCTCGTGATGTAACAGTGCCGCCCCTCGTTTCTGGTAAAAATTCTGTTTTTCTAGAATTGTTAATAAAATAACCCAATTGGTTTTGCATGATAAAGGGGCCACAATTGCTATTGTACTCAGTGAGATTATTTCTCCGGCTTTCCCCACCCACTCCTGCCCTCGGCCCCGCCCCGCTCCTGCTTGAGGAAGTAGGTGAAGAATTGTTTAACATCCGGACTCGGGGGAATTCTAGTGCAGTGTGCACATGTGCAGTGGCTGTTAACTTAGAACGTGGGGGCCAGAGAATCTCCTCCCTATGGTCAACTTCAGAGCAAGGGAAAGAATTTGATGGCTACTACCCTTTAATACTAAAGGGAAATTTAAAAAATATAATGCTAAGTTTTGTGAAAGTGCCGGGTACCATATTCTTTGTGATTTCAAGAATGTCAAAGTAGAAGTATGTGAAAATAAACAGGCACGTTCAGGGAAAAGACAATTTAATATCGGCCATTCGTGGTACGGATGCAATGACTGGGTTTGAATTATTTTTCGACTGTGCTTTTCAAATTTGCTACAATGTATTTATGCCCCTTTTATCCTAAATACATTTTTTGCCCTATTAAAAAATTGACCTCTACTTTAAAACAATCAAATAGTGAACACCGTAAGTCTTTTACAGAGTAAACTAGAAGTCACCTGCAATGTTCTTCACTAGTAACCACTTCTGTTTGGTGAATATTCTCCCTGGCATCTGCCTGTGATTATCACGTTAGATCTGTAATTAGAGTAAACACAGGCACCGCAGAGGATAAGAAAGCAAATGTGTCTGTGTTCCAGGCTTAACAACTGATAAATCCTGATGGGCACCTTTTATTTTATTTTATTTTATTTTTTAAATAAAGATTTTATTTTATTTCTTTTTAGAGAGAGGGGAAGGGAGGGAGAAAGAGAGGGAGAGAAACAGCAATGTATGGTTGCCTCTCACATGGCCCTCACTGGGGACCTCACTGGGGACCTGGTCTGCAACCCAGGCATGTGCCCTGACTGGGAATTGAACCGGGACCCTCTGGTTCCCAGCCCACGCTCAATCCACTGAGCTATACCAGCCAGGGCGGCACCTTTTATTTTATAGCGCGCACATTCAGGTTCTCTCTCGTTCCCCCACTGCGTTCTCCTCTGGGCAAAGGGCGAAGTGCGGAAAGACCTCCTTGTCTCTCAGTCAGAAAGAAAAGACAGGGCACCAGGGACACGTCCGGGCACAAGCCGTCACAGGATTTCACACATAAACACCCTCTCCGTAACCCAGGCTGTTCCTCCTTGAAAGTCCCTCCCTGACTCACCGGGCCGCATACTCGGAGGATGAAGTCTCTCCCATGTGTCCTTCCTGCTGTAACTTCTTCCTGTATTTTTTCTAGCCCTTGTATATTAAATGATTTTATGTCCTTACACTATAGATTGAATAAATAAAATAGCTTTCTCTTCTCTATGTCTTAGTATTGTTTTGATCACACCGGGGGGGTCCTAGCTCCCATTCTGCAGCAGGAAGTCCATCATTAGAACCTCTCCTCAGGGGAAGATCGGCAGTGACACAGAGTCTGTGGGTTTTGTCTCGTGCTCGCAAAAGACTAATCACATCGCTGCGTTGTGCGCAGGAAACACCGCAGACAGATCTCATGCGCTTTTTTTTCCTTTTGGAGCATTGACGTGACAGCCTACTAAGGAGCTAAAAAAAAAAAAGCCTGGAGCTTTGAAAAAAAAACAAAACATTAATCTTGGGTAAAATCCGTGTACTTAAAATCACAGCAATCCCATTCTCCTGTGAGTCACTTTTTTATTCAATGTAAAAGGCAGGATGCTCACGGACTTGACATGAAACACACAGCTGACGCGCGAGATAAGATGGAATGCTACAGAGTACCGACCGATGACCTCGCCCCGCGCACAGGATGCACGCGCACGGGGCGTTCGAAACACTCTTCTGCTCGCTCAGCTTTTCCTAATTTTATCTGTTTAAGTCAGTGTGGCCCCCAAACTCATTTCTTTTTTTAAAAAAGAGGGTTTACATCGGGTACCTGATAAATCACTGGAGTCGGCCGAGGTTGTGCGTTCTCGAACGCGATGCAAGCATCTCCTCCTGCTTATCCAGCAGGAAGTCCTGCAGCACCTGCAGGCCTTAAGCTCCGCGTGAGCTCGCGCCGAGGGAAATGAGAAGCAAGCGATGCAGCGCGCTTCGCGGCCGACGGGGCTGACGAGTTGACTGGCGGGGGTGTGATGTGTGTTTCGGGGGGGCAGCTGTGATGCACAATGCTCTTCCCTTCCAGAAAGTGCGTACAGCTGTTTGCACTGCCCACGAACAACTTCACGGCCTCACAGTAGTACATGCAGCACGCCGTTCTCCGTCCGGACCCATGCTCCCTAACCAGGACCGGGACCAGGACCACTGAGCGGGCAGGGGCCTCAGGGACACGACGCGCTAAGTATTGGGGTGCCGGCGTGACGCGGTTCCAGTGTGAAGAAGGGCTGAACAGCGGCTGCTTCGAGTTGCTGTTTTGAGTCAGCCCACAGTGCGTGAACTCCAGGCCACAAGCCGTGGCAAAGACTCCCTCCACTCTTAGTCCCGCCACACCCGGGGTGTGCAAAGTGTACCCGGCAGTGCCGTGGGCGGCATCTTTAGTAGTGAGGTTGTACGGATAAAAGGTAAATAGCTTGGTTTCCCACCCCCCCTTCTCTTTCTTTCTGTTAAGAGGCAACACACCTCGGGGGCCTGACGGCAAAACTGCCACCTGGTTCTGGACCTGCGGTGCTCGCGTCTCGCAGAAAGTCACCGTGATGTCCCACATGTGGTGGCTCCCATCTGCTCACGGAGGAGAGAAATGGTGACTCACGCACCTTCCCTCATCCAATCCCTCCACGCCCTGTGACACCTGACAGCCGGGGTGAGGACAGGTGATGTCGACAGGACACCTGTGCCATTCAGGAGGTCCCCTCCTGTGTGCAGAGGTCCTGCTGCAGAGAAACATTACATGTGAGCCTCAGTCATAGCGGAAAGGCTCCCAGATTCCCGACTCAGTCTTTTCGTAAAAACGCGACTTGAAATGTGGTGAAATCACACATGATCGTAGTGACTGTCACTGGATCCTCGTTTATTACTGTGACTTCCATGGTGTCAGGTCATGAAAGGGTTTCCAAGTCTCAGAAGAGAATAGGCCGCCCCTCGAGGTGCTGCGGGGGGCGCAAGGCTTAGCACGGCCTCGCTGGGGAAGCCCTGAGTCAGAGCAGAGCATCCGGCCGCGCAGCTGGGCGACGAGACCGGCTGGGACACAGGGTGCAGGGCCTGCTGCCCCGGCTCCCGGTGCTGACCTGCCCCGCCTGCGCTGGGGGTGCGCGGGAGCCTCCTGGGAGTCCCACGCTGGGCAGGGACAGGCGAAAGGTTTTGGTATATTTTTTAAAAGAAAAAAATAAAAGCTGATCTCACAGCAGGGTGTCCAGCATAGGAAGGGAAAGTCACCCTTGAGTGTTTTTTGGCATGGTAAGAACTCAGCAAGAGGTGCGCTTGCTTGAGTCTGAGGTGGGGGCTGAGCTGGCACCGAGCGGCCCAGGAGCTCAGCCTGGGGCTCGGCAGGGGCTGAAGGCTCCTTTTCTGTCCGAGAGGAAGGGCACCTGCTGGGTCCAGAGCCTGGGGGGCCATGGGGCTGGGCTTAGCTCACAGCTGCACTGGCTTCCCCTTACCCGGAATCTCTAAATTCAAGAGTAACTTTGAACGTGAGGATCAGAGACTGACTTCAGTACAGGGTTCCCATGTCAGATGTCAACTCCATCTTTCTTGCCCTGGAAGACACAGCGACCTTGAGCCTTGGATGACGCGCCGCCCAGTTAACGCGGAGCCTCGCTGTGATTTCAGAAGTTTTTGTCAAAGGCACTTGGGGACAGCAGTTTGGTGGGAAGGGTGGCCCAGTGCACTTGCCCTGAAGCTGCATTTGCATTAAAAAGTCTCCTGTTTGCAGTCACATTGTTTTAGTTAAAAATGGCATCGCTGTCAGGGCTTTAAGGCACTGTTTCCGTCTTGGGGATGATTATTTCCGTGGGTGAGGATGCAATTGTGGGGTGCTGACGGGGACCCATGGGGGGGCTACACCCTGCCAGCCCCCACATGATGGCACAGTTGATAGTACCCCACAGTGGTTTGCCACAAGACGGCCTGTCTCCGAAGCGCATTGCACTGTGTCCCCACTACCTCGCACCAGGTTACCCCTTTAGGGACTCACAGAAGGGCTGAGGGCTGAAACCCTGTGTGAGAGACCAAGTCACCGAAGCCACATAGTCCCCGCAGCCCCCAGAGAGCACGTGTGTCCGACGGAGTTCTCCAGCCGAATTCTGGAAAACCTCTCCCGGGGAGAAGACTCATGGAGGGGGGCCTGAGAAGTGTTCAAAATAAACCAAGGTGCGTAGGGTGTTATTTGTTAGAAACGGATTTGCCAGAAGCCTCTTTATTTGAACAATGATGTGGCCGCCCCCCGGCACACCAACCAAGCTGGGGTGGGCCCTTCCCTGGTTTTCTCAGGGCTGTGCAGGGCCAGGCGGTTAATCCACGCAGAGCACGGCACAAGGCGTGGCTGGGCTGGTCCTGCGTGGCGCAGTGCGTGGAGAGCGGCGGGTGGCCGTTCCCTCACACTGTAGTCTGTGGCCCTTGCAGGGGGCGGGGGGTTGCCGAGAGAGTGTGGCCAGGGCGTCTCACAGCCTCTGCTGCACTCTGGTGTCACGCAGGCACTGGGCGGGCAGCCGCCTTGGGGTCGGTCCGAGTGCTTGTTTTCCCAGGGAGCCTGGACACACATCGGCTTTAGAACAGAAGCACAGGGTACGTCTGTGCATTTCTGGGTAAAATCGCTACGGCTGAGTAAGCACCCCACTCTGCATCTCACTGCACAGCTTCATTCCAAGAACACTTACAACACAGAAAACACGCACGGGGTGGATTGTCCGTGAATCTCGCGCTCAGAGAAAATAACTGGACAGATTGGATCAACCGGATCACTGAAGTTCAAACCGAGTCAAAGAAGTTAAAAATCTTTACAGAGAAGGACCTCCCCCAACACTGCTCCTGGGGCCTGGCTTCCTGGAGCAGGAGGCGGCTGCTCGAGGTGACGGTCCTGTCTCGCCGCCAGCCTTCGAGGGCACGCTTCCAGCCACGCCCTTCTCCTGCAAGTCCATACCAATTTGTCACTGTTACAGCAAGGCTAGAACTTCAGACATTAAAGCTGAGGAACACGGAACTATGCAGGTTACATCTACGGGCTTGACATCAGCACGTTCAGCAATCATTTGAAATATACAGTGTGTTTGCATGTGAATGTATGCACAGCAGTTAAATCTCTGTATCAATGTATCATTGTCACAGAATCGCAACAATTGCTGAAGCTGGTTCATGCTCGTTCATGAGAGCTGACATAAATGTTCAGGAAATTTGCAAGCTGGTCAGGCTGTGTTAGTAGCTTGAAAATCGCCTTGGTGAGGCTATTTAGAACATGGAAATTGGATAACTATGCAAGTTAGGATTTTTTTCCCTTTGGAGAGAGTTAAACAATTTACCGGTATACCCCTGGAGGTTCGGTCAGGAGAATGGCTTCATACATAGTTCAGTGCACAGGGTAAGCGATAATCAATTTTTAAAAATACCAAAGTTTAATAAAAGTATTTTGCAATTTAATTTAGCCAATAAATAGTCTTAAATTTCACCTACTTATTAAATATTTTAAAATAAACTGATAAAGTTTACTATATTTCTTAATCATTGTTTTAGAACATCTGTACAAAGATAATTTGTGACATCTGATTTTTTTAAATCAAAGTCTCTGCACTTACGCGTTTTTTAGCTGCAGAGCTCTATGCCCAAGTTAATGTTAATGAAAATGAAAACTATATGCAAAGGGGTGAATCGAAATTTTCTTTTTGGTGTAGCTTTTCTGTGTTTATTTTTTGTAAACTCTTATTGAGGTATTTTGCATTGAATTTGTGTCTCTGCATGTGCGCGTGTGTGATTATACACAGACATGCACAGGCAGACACACACATACGCCTCAACAAATTGTAATGTTAGGGAGGGGGTTATCAGGTTAATCACACGTCCTACTGAAAACCGGCAATGGCAGGGCAGAAAACTCGGCCAGGTTCATAAGCAGCCATTCGATCTAGCCCAACAGTTCTTTCCTCTTTTCTGAGAAGTTCACACCACCACCACTTCTGCTCCCTGGTGGGTTAAGGTCGTGTTTAAACGCACACACTCCTGGTTCAGGGGCTGCTTCGCCAGGAGTCACAGGTGCCGTGTGTGAATTTCACCTCATCCGTCACCTTGTTTCTGAGGACGCGCTGAGATCGGAGCAGAACTGCCCAGCCGGCTGTACCCTGGGGCCGTGCACGGTGGTGACCCCAAAGACGAGAGGCCTGAGTTTTGGTGGACAAAGGAAGTCCTGTTGGGTGGAAAAATGATTTCTGCACCTGGAGATAGATGGGAGGAATGAAGGAGATTCCCAAGTGGACAATTCTGCACAACGCCAACCAGCAGGAGGAAACCAGATCCCTGGAGAGATCAGCCTTTCTTCCTTCCTGCTGCTCCAGGGGCGAGGCTGTGACCGCCAGGAGCTCGGATGTCCACGTGCGTGGCCGTCAGGCGGACTGGCTCTTGGTCCTCAGATAATCCCTTGGTTAAAAAATTAAATCCAGGCCATTTGGTTTCTTCGCTGATTTGCTGCTTTTTGAGAAAAGCAGAGCCCAGGACTTTCTGGAGAGTTTCAGGCGCTGGGCGTGTGATGGTCGTCGGATGGAGACGGGGAGCAGTTGAAGAAGCATCAGCCAGTTTCACAGCAGCAGTTCACGCGTGTGGCTACTGTACATTCATCGTTGTTTTCCTAAGAGACGCAGCGAGCCGGGAGGTGATGCTGCAGCAGAGTCCAGCAGCGGTCTCCTCCAGAACGGAGAGTCACACACCAAGGCGCGATGACATCTCTCTGCGGGTGCGAGGTTCCAAGCCTGGAGTTCTGTGTCACCACGGATGTGCCACCCTCAGAAAGCAGCGGCTGCCGGGTAAATGCAATGCTGACATGGAACCACGGCCTTTCCATGAAAATGAGAACTGCGTTTGCAGAATTCGACACCTTCCAACATCAAAGATCAACAGACTCTCACAGCTTGAGGGTTGGAATGAACCGTGTACCAAGGAGCAGAGGAAACGCCTGCTTCTTCGGACACCCGGGGCCTCTGACGTGCAGAAGCTGCCCAGCAGGGAGGACTTCAGCGGTCAGCGGCGCGCAGGCTGCGGCGTGCCGCTCAGAATCCGTTTCAGCGTGACCTGCACACAAGGTGGCTTTCCATGACCAGTCACTGTCACAACACAAAGCTGCTCTAAGTGGTTTTTTTTTTTTTTTAGTATAAAAGACTCTTGAGCTTTAGAGCTCTATATCAAAATTGAGCATGTTTTGTAAAAGCTTAAATTAGTCCATTCAGTGCACTTGCTTTTAAATAAGTCTATCTTGATTTTCCATCACAGATAGAATTTCAGCTCAATAGCACTATTTTCCAAACACTTTGGAAAGAAAACTGTCCAAGTACTGAATCCAGCACAAAGACACTGAATGTGTTCTCTGTGACTTAATTTTATTTTGGTCCATAGGCAGGCTCTACCTGGGAAATTCTTCTCATTGGAATTGGGGGAAGTGATCTTTTGCTCAGCATTTACTGTATAAATGTTAACTGGCAGGCTGGTTGTATATTCATCAGGAATCAACAGAAAAAGCTTAGTTTATATTGTTCTGAATGTAAATGTTTCAATGATAAAAATCCTTCAATGCACTCCTTAAATACTTTGAATGGTGATTTAATATATAAACATATTTGTATAGGTTATTCTTCATTTTCAAAACACTGTAATTTTGCTTAAAAACTCAACAAAAATGAGTTACTATTTAAAAATATTTTTCATCACTTTATAGAAGGTAAATGGTATTGTTTTTGGATCTTGCTTGATCTGTCATTTTCCAAGTGATTAACCCTGATGGATTATATATATTTATGTGACTATATCTTTAATTATATTTATAAATTTCTTGTCACATATTTGAGGCAAACCTGAGGATAAATCATTGAATAATTATTTTTTCTCTTGTGAAATATTTCATTTCTCCATTTTCTTTTTTAGTGGTCTTTTGAAGAATCCAATCTGTTGAGAGAATACCAAACATAACACAATTAATTACTTGAATTTAAGTAACACATTCTAATCTCTTTTAATAGAAATTACTTTAACAATATGTTAGTACTTCTGGGCATACAAATAATTAACATACTTAAAATATTTTGTTTTCATTGACCTAATAAGAAATATTGAGGGTCAAGAAATGACATTTGTCAAATTGCTGTTTCATTTTTAACCTTTTCATTGGTTAAATATTGTATCTCCCAGTAAAACTGGTGCATATAATAAACGAACCTAGAGGATTCTGGGAAAATTTGGGGACACACACAAATTGCAGGCAGTTAGCTGGCACTGTCTCCACTCTGCCCTCATCTTTTATCCAGGGGTGTGGCAGAGCAGCTGCCACCAAGTAACTGATGGTCATACACTGAAGCCATTCGAGTTGCTGGGGAAGGTGACAGGTGCCTGCGGCTGAAGCGGGGCGGAGGACACTTCTGAGCTGGCTGGCCTAACTTTAAACATATCAGAGCACCTGTCTCTGTGAGCCTGGCGGGAAGAGCCTCTGGAAAACACCCTGCATCACTGGATATAAAAATGAAGTCACTGAAAATAGGACAAGTTTCACATAAGGGTGAATGTATATATTTTCCGTTATACTTTGGGGCATCAAAAATGACAATTGTTTTACTTATCTATTTCCTATTATGCAGAATAATAAAAATAAGTGTAGGGGCTAGAGAGGACCTTTGTAATAATATAATCTAAAATGGGTATTTAAAAAAATTAAGGTTCCTAGAGAAGTTTAAAAAAAAATGTGTACCTATATATTTTGAAATTTGAGAGTGGATTACAGTAGTTCAAGCAAAGACAATGAGTTAATTCTTTGAGAGTAAGGTATCTTCATATCATTTTAATCATAAACCCATAGTCAATTATGCAAGGGAATTAAGTATTTTTTAAAATAATGAACAATTGAGGGCTTAGAGGAGAGAAATAGTCAAAAATATGCAGTGTTAAGTTAGGGAAGTTTTACTCAGAATCCGGCCGGTGGTAAATGAGGACAGGATGAGAACGGAAAGAATGAACATGAAAACATTTATATTGCTTTGAATGCAGATGCCCTGGACGCCTCGGTCTTTCCATTGAGCTGAATGAGAGCGCTGTGAACTCACGCACCCACTGGCCCCTGAACTTGAGCCTGCACGCCCGAGTGGAAAGAAGTCAGACAAGGCTTTCCCGAGCAGGTGCGGAGTTACGAAACTTCTCCTTCCGGCTCCCCAGCTCTCGATCCGTTTCCCCTCCTAAATCTTTTTGCTTCTTTCCACCGCCCTTGGCTTTCACATTCCATGCACCACTGTAACACCGAACCTCTGTTATCTAAACTTTCCCACCCAACCCGTTCTATTCACATTAGGTTTATAGTGGAAGTCAGGTAACCAGGGTGAGGGCAGGAGAATCAAGTTTACAGCTTCAAAGTAGGTGGGGCCAAACTAGCCAAAATCTGAAACAAGCTTGTTTTCAGCTCCCAGCCTTCCCTGCAGCTTTCACTTGCCTCCTCTTTCTTTTCGTGTTTACTCAGTGACTGTACTTATACTTCCGGAATCCAAAACCCTATAGGGCAGGGTCTGATGAAAAACTTTCTGTCAGAAAGGATGTGCTTAATGACAATGATATGTAATAAGCGTTGGATGAATACATTTGTACTCATGTAACCAAGACTAAGAAAATTCCCCATCCACACCCGCCCCCAAGGATATGACACGGAATGAGGAACAAGGCTCAGGATTGGTAAGGATTAGTAAGGAAATCCTCAGCACAGGCTTCAGGCACCAGGGGGAGGCCAGGGGCAGAGGGAGAAATGATTTGCCCTCTCAGGGCTCCTGTGCCAGCTTAGTCTCACCCTGTTCTCCTGTGGAAAAGCTCAAAACAGGTCCTGGTATACAGCAAGAACTCAATAAGTGTTCATTCCCTTCCCTTCTACTACGGGGTCCCCATTCTGACAGCTGGACCTCCCCTGAAGGGGCTGGACTGACTCTCCTGCTGGGCGGGAGGGTCCAAGGGCTGCTAAGGGACTGTCCTTTGGTCCTAAGTGGTCTAGGAAGTGTCAGACTGCATTTTTACATTTTTTTGCTTTTTTGGATTGATAATAAAGAACAGGCGGATGAAACTCATTTGTCTTTCAAGCAGAGGTATGCGGTCAGAGAACCTGTTCAAACGTCAGCCCTGGCTTCCTCTTCTCCCCCTGAAACTATCCGGGCAAGTGCAGGGCTCAGAGCAGCAGAGCCCACGGAAAGCAAGCAAGAGCAGGACGCTTTCTTCGTCAGAGGTGCCTGCAGGGGCAGGAAGCGCCTTCTGCAGGTCAAGTGTAACCTTGACAACGCTGAGCCGGGCCTCTGGCACCACAGTGTGGCCAAACCTGGTATTACAGACAGAGCCCTGGTCCCCGTGACGCAGGACAGACCGGAGTTTGGGACAGGGATGCCGGATCCATCTGGGAGGCTCTGCTGGGTAAAGCTATGGACTGACCTAAGCACCACTGACCCACACGCGTGGTGTGGCTTTGTTCACCTTGGCCTCCGAGAGCCGCCGGCCCCAAGAGGGACCTGGTCGCTATCACAGAGTAGCAACGATCGGAGCCCTTGGTGATCTGATGAGAGAGAAATGGATTATCTGACCTGTCTGATAAGAAGACAGCTCTGTCGCTCAGGTAATAGAAAAATGAATACAGAGGTGGGGGCTGGGGGCCTGGGTGAGACGGGGGGGGGCGGGGGATGGAGATGTGCAGGCTGGCGGTTAGGGAGCGGTCACGGGGCGGGGTACAGCGCAGGGGGTACGGGCAACACCACTGTGGTGACTGTATAGGGGGCAGGGGCTACTAGAAATATCGGGGGACACTTTGTAAAGTATGTGCTTATATGATCACCACGCTGTACACCTGAAACCGATACAAAGTAATACTGGGACAGAAAAAGAAAAGTATGTATCCACAGTCTGTATTCTTAATACAGTTTAGCTATTCAACAAAATAATCAGTAAAATATAGGGTGACGGTATGCTAGAATAAATGCCAATGTGATGTTAATTGGGAAAACATTAAATTCAACGCTTCTATGGACTTTATTCTCTATTACATTTTCCTAAAAACTATCATCTCCATTCTGCTTCATTTAGAAATGATAGAGTTAAGAAAATCTGCCTACCTCAGTTTAAGCAAAACATCTAGGTAAATACAGGGTTTTACCCGATAGAAAGCAAATGTTACTCAGTTTTACAGGAGAATTTGAAATAGAACTCTGTGAACTTATAAGATTTTTCCTTTCATCAACTAATCAATAACATTCTTGTCTCTCACCCCGGCACAAAACCGCTGCATAAACTGTGGTATATTTGTTTATACATTAAGTAAGTGTTTGACTTTTAAGATACAGAGAAACATGGGATTAGGACAAGGGTTATCTTAGCCATGACTCTATTGCTCTAAATGCTTAACTTTGACGTGGAAGTCTATTCTTCTCTTTTTCTATATAAGAGATTTTACATTCTTCTTTGCTCATAAAAGAGACGTATACTTAATTTAAAAGTTCCAGCGTTATAGACATAACATAAACCTTCCCTGTAATTACGACCCCTAGAGAGGCCCTCCATGATTTGTGGATGTACCTATTTTGTTTTTCTTTTACAAAAATGGGACCAAGTTGGGCACAGTGGTGGAGATAGACAGTTTCCTTTCTTCTTCTACCTCAGTCGTGATTTCACTGTTTTCCATTGCTGTGTGACCCTCGGCACGGAGGAGTCACCGTTTGTTTTACCAGTTGCCGTTGGCAACTGGCTGGGCTAGAGAGGCGGAGGACCGCGGGCGCTCACCTTCCAGAGAGCCAGGACCAGCAGCAGCAGCAGCAGCAAGCCGGCGAAAGCACTCAGCAGGATCACCCACAGGGGCACCCTGCCCGGCAGCGCGTCTTTGGATATCTGAATAGCAAGCTGGAAATCATGGAAACACGATCGTTAACATCGATCACCATCGGGCAGAGGAGTTCTCCCGGGCCACAGCTCCCTTCCGAACAGCCTACACACTCTCATTGCTACACGCAGAGGAAACATTGTCTACGTGGAAAGACCCCCTTCCCTTGTTCTAAATCTCTAACCACGTTGGGTTACCAAAATTCCAATCCCATCCCCCAGACATGCATAGAGAAGCAGTAAACGGTCTCTGAACCGGAGCGCTCGAAGGTCAAGGGGATGTGATGGATGGGGAACCAAAATCGGCCTCCAGCTGTTCCTGGGCTCTGGCGCGGTATCACGGCAGCGTGAGTGGAGGCTGCCATGTTGCCACAGGCTTTGGACAGAAAAACTTGAATAGGCTTTTTTATTTTAATTATGATTCTAATATGCTTTATATTTATTTGTTTTTACAAGTTGAGGTATAATGTCCATACAGTAACATGCACACATCTCAAGTGCACATATAAATGAATTTTTGCAGAACATTCGCTCCAGTGTGCTCTTTATTACAGCACCCAGTCTCTTCCAGTTGACTTAGTCACGGTCAGAATCCGACAATTAGGCTTTCACCGGAGTGAGACTTTGAAGGGGACCACTGTTCAGTGTTCCAGCTACGCAAGCTCTGTCAGTGCGGCGCCCAACCCTCAGTGATACTTGTCCCCTCTGGGTCCCTCTCTGAGGTTTCTGAGGGAAAAATAATTCAGGGTAGATATCGATGAGTAACAGCTTCTGCATTTGCCTTTAACGGGAAACATCTCAATTCCTGAACTGGAGAGAAGATGGGGAGTAAAAGGGGAGACAAGCGGGGGAGGGGTTTGTGTAGATTGACTACGGGGCAAACCCCGGATGCCCAGGCAGGGCACTGCTGATGCACCCAGCACAGAGCAGGCCGGGGAGCCGACCTTTCTGCACGGAGGGGGGCCACGGCGCGGGGCTCCCTGAGCTTACGGCACGGGGGTCTGGGTGCAACTGGTGCCGTCTCTAGGGTCACACCATCACAAAGTGACCGCTCTGGGTCATTTTAACAACCCTGACGTAATTTTTCCTTAGGATAAAATGGAGAGCAAATGGAGCCATGGGAAATTTTAAACTAGCATTGAGGGGAAATAAAGCTAATTCTAAAAATTTTTAACAAAACATCTTTAGAAATCAAATGTACTCTTTTCCAGCGTATCGATAACATACACTCAAACATTTTGGTGCTTACTGGGGAAATTTTGGCTTCTCCATGGGTGGGGCAACTTTGCATTTACCAGACTAAGCGCTTTTTATGAAGTAGGTAAACGTACGCATACATTCTGTGTGTTATAGGCATATATCTTAACTTTAAAGGTGAAAATTCATCAGAGGTCACCGACATTATAATTACCTAAAATAAGTAATAATTTGAATTAAGAAGATTTAAAACAACATCTGAATGTTAGGTAGCTTCCAAATAGAATTTTATAACTCCTAATATCCACATGGGCTATTTAAACTTGTCCATGGTATGAGGGAAATCATGATGAAGGGCCGCATCCAGGACAAACACTTTGGCCTTATTTTATGACAAGATGAGAGGAAAAAAGTCTCAAGCCATTTCTATTTTTTACGAAGAACTCAAGCATGAGTTTATATTGGGAAATAATACTTCTTTGTTTTTAAATTTCCCAATAACTAAGTGAAAAAAACTTTAGAAAGTTGACGTCTTCCCACGCAGTAGAAAAACACTTTCTGTCAAGGAATGGTTTTTCAAATCTGCTCTTCAGACGTCAACCACATTTTAAAATGTCAGTTTTAAGGTGGAAATTACAAGAGCATTATTTGTTATCACGGTGAAAGTAAAAACATCCATTTACTGTGCTAGTTAGAAGCAACGAAGTCAAACATGGCATGTTAAGTGTAAATATCACGGTTGCCCCGAATTTCATTCAGAGAAGAACGAGCCTGAAATCACATTTGAGGCTAATCTAGTGTAATTTGAAGCAAACAGCGTCTGCCACTGAGAGCGGCACCGGTCACTGCGTTAGGGGCTCCGAGCAACGATAAAATATCATGTCACCAAATTCAGAGCGAGACGGAAAATGAGTTCAGGGCTGGGAGCTGCACTTGCCTGTCTTTTTTGATTGCCAGGACTCAACACCAGTGACGAGTTTTCACTCTGAAGTTCTGCCTTTACCGTAAGATTCAGGCTGGAAAAACGCGTCTGAAAAACAAACAGGATATTCATTTTCAATATATTATGCTAGCCACAATAAGAGCTAGTCATGTTTGTGTAATATATTTTTTGGTGCAACTTTCCGTAGGTTTGACAACATCTCCAAATAACAAAATTTTTAGTTAAATGTATTGGGTTGATGTTGGTTAATGAAATTATGCAGGTTTCCAGGGTACAAGTCTATGATATGTCATCTGTATGTTGCACTGTGTGCCCACCACCCAAAGTCAAATCTCCTTCCGTCACCGTATATTTGATCCCTTTACCCTTTACTCCCCCCACCCCCTTTTCTTTGTTTTTTAAAGATTTTATTACTATTTTTTTTATTTTTAGAAAGAGGGGAAGGGAGGGAGACAGAGAGGGAGAGAAACAGCAATGTATGGTTGCCTCTCACATGGCCCTCACTGGGGACCTGGCCTGCAACCCAGGCATGTGTCCTGACTGGGAATCGAACCGGCGACCCTTTGGTTCCCAACCCGCGCTCAATCCACTGAGCTACACCAGCCAGGGTCCCACCCCCTTTTCTGAGAGATTAAAAACACCGGTTTTGCTAGCACCCAGATGGAACTAGTGGAATCAAATGATGCCTGTGTACCCGCCCTTCTTCCCTGCGCCCAAATTCTCACTTCGCTCACTGCTGGAGCGTGGACATACTCGGATTGGTCCTCAGCAAACACAGCCCCCAAACCCTGCGGCCCCGTGCCGCCAGGTGCGAGGCAGCTGCACTCCGATACTGTGGCGCAGGTAGGCATCTGTCTAGGCTTAAACGCGAAATTGCCGGTATTCGACAATTTGTGACTTACAAAAATAACAACTTAATGGGATCAAATCTAAAAATGAAAATGTCGCGTAATCAATCAATCAAATACTTCTAACAGAGAAACAATACAAAATACAGACTACCTAAGTTCTAAGATAGTTTTTTGTCAGAGGGATATGACTTTATTAGGTGTTAACATGTCCTCCAAAATATATATACATGATATATAAATGTGTGTATCTATTTATATAGCTGTAGGTATAGTTAGTCTGATCTAGTACAATGAGTCCATAATATGTGTTAGCTCTATTCTCTGTTCATTGAGAATTCTCTCTCTATAATTCTTTGTCTCTAAACTGAGTTCTAAACTATTAGGATGAGCGCACACTTTGGTATTATACGGGTGTTTATCTTTCAAAATGCAAAGAAAGAGGATAAGAAAGACCGGGCACACGCACATGCGTGTCTGGAAGGGGACTTTGCGGACGGTGACGGACGGAACAAGGAGGCCTCACGGGCTGGCTGGGTGGAGTTGGGGCTCGGGCCACCGTTTTTAGGCTTCCGGTCTTGCATCCTTTCTGGAGAAGCATTCCGCATCGTACACCCTGTGCATCGCACGCCCTGAGCATCGCACGCCCTGAGCGGGTGGTAAACGGACGTGTGTGGACATCAGTGTCACAGAACGAGGCGATCACTTACTTTTATGAAGGTCGGTTTCCACAAGACGAGGGAAACATTCACCTGGGTCAGGTCAGAGGGGACGAGACTGCATGTGATGGTAGCCAGTTTACAGGCACTGCAGTCCTGTGTAAATGTCCAGAGGTCACAGTCAGTGTTTTCGACATGAGATGAGAGAGAGCACATGAAAATAGTCTACGGCAGCTACTTTCAGGCCACCGTGGAGTTTATTCACGGGGCAGCACGGGGTAAAACGGGCGCGGGGCACGGTATCTGAATTTACCAGAACGGTGCCTCGCTTGATGTCTTCAGGTTTGAGCGGCAGCATCTTCTTCCCAGAGTTGAGACCAAGAGGATCCCGAAGGTCACTGGGTCTGCAGTTTGCGTTCTAAGAAATGAAAATATTTCTTTTATCAGACAACGCCAGCTGTCGGCAGGAGAAAGGATTCGGCGCCCCTGCACGAAGACGTGGCGAGCGACTGTCATTGACACCGAGGCAGACCCGACTGTGACAGCGTGAAGGTGGGAGGGGCTGCTCCGCGCCAGGCGTGGGCGCCCACCTCCCGCGGCGGGGCGGTGCTCGGTCCCGTGGGGACGTCAGAACCCACGCTCCCCGGCTGCCAGGGGCACTGACCTCTTTCCCTCCACCGTCAAATTAAACGCCCACGGCCAGCACATCAGTAGCTGCCTGTTGGGAATGGATCGCGGTCACACCTATTTTTTGGTCAGATCAGCAAAAAATGTATATTTTGGTGTGCCGTGGATTTTAGTAATTAGTGTATGGGTGCCACAAGGAAGGTTGAAAATTGCTGACGTAAGTAATACTTACGTGAAGTGCATTAATTTTGTAAATTGCTATAATACAGAGAGAGAGTAAAAATTAAAACCCTATGGAGAAAAATGAGCATTTGCTATTCCATACAATGGCTCGTATGCGGATTTAGAAAACGAAGCTTTTCATCTGTATTTATACATTCATCTGGTCATGTTTTCGGAGTCCCTCCGCACCAAGGGTAAGCCAAGATGCAGGAGGAGGGAGCGGGGAGCAGCCGTGTGGAGGGTAAAGGGCCGCGTTTATAAAAAAGCCGTTTTGGGGTTGTTTCTCTAGACTTCATAGAATAACCCTCTGGCTTCCCCGGGACCCTCCACATCCCCGATGCAAGGAAGTCAGGATAAAGAAAGGTTCGTGAGCTGTAGAAAAGCGCAGTCTTACCCTGTGCAGGTTCTCACAACCCTGCCTTTTAGGGTTAGCGGGAAATGCCGTTCATTTATTTTCTCCGTGCCTTTAGAAAACCATTTAGATATGGCAAGCCAACTACCATTGTAGCTATTTCCTGATTTCCGAGAATACTTTACATATTCTAAAACTCCGAAAAGAAGACTCTGTGGTTTTCTCTGCCGTGAAGACTGAGCCATAACGATGGACTACCACACAGACTCACTCGGTGTTAGGGCACCGAGGGGTCCGGTGCTGCTGTGGCCCCTCCTGTACTTACTGCTGCAGCTGCAGCGAGGGGCAGCGTTGCGTGTTCTGTGTGAGGCCCTGTATGCTTCGCAGCAACTGAGTCTATCTCCATTAAAAAAAGGAAGTCTCGGTCTAGTGTTGTGTGAGCACCTCGAACAAATTAAAGGTGTAACAAACACCTCAGGCAGAAGTCAACAATTAGTTATCTAAAATCTGCTCTAGCGGACTGAACAGTGACCCCCAAAAAGATATGCTCGGGCCCTAAAACCTGGAGCCTGCGAACGCGACTTATTTGGAAATAGGTTCATTGCTGGTGTGATTCAATTACGAATCTCAGATGAGATCATTCTAGATTTGGGGTGGGGGCTAAATCCACGGGGCAGTGCGCCCATGAGCAGACAGAAAAGGGAAGGCAGGCAGAGACTGGGGTTAGGCTGCCCCGGCGAAGGGACGGCAGCCACGGAACCCAGGGGCTTCTCCCTCCAGCCTCCAGGGGACCGACAGCGCCCACGCCGTGACTGTGGGTTTCGGGCCGCAGAGCTGTGAGGGAATCAATTTCTGTGTCGTGAGCCACCCAGTTTGGGGCAATACATTACCACGGCCGCTGCAGAGAACGAAGACACGTACTAAACAAGAGCGGATGTTATCATTTAAGGTTTTTTTCTAGATGTCTCTCCGTGTTACTGTGGCAAAGCTCTTTCCCAGGAGTGGCGTGCAGAACAGAGAGCTTTAACAGAAGCTGAGAAGGGGGAGAAGGACGGCAAGTCCCAGGCACCGTGACTTACGTCAGAAGACGACCATCCACTTGGGTACAGCACAGGGTAACCGTCTGCCGTCAAGTTGGGGAATGAAATCGACAGCTTCAGTTCTGGCATCGGAAAAGGTCCACTTTTCCCAATCTACAAGGAAAAAAAATAAAAATGTAATTTTGCAGAAAAAAAAATGTGACGCTTTCTTCCTCTTCCACAGTGCCCTTTCTGTCTCAGGTCATCGAAACACAGGGATGCTTGACGGTCGGTGATCCTGGGCCTCAGACACAGTCATGATTGCCCCTTCACCCCTCCACTCCCCAAACAGGGCTGACATTCAAAAAACATATCAGAATTAACTTTTTTCTTTGTCAATTACCAAGTTCCGTGTCCTTTCCAACATCCGCATCTTTTGGGAGGTGGACAGGAGAGAGGACTCTTACCTGGTGCGCTCAGGACAGGTGAGCGTATTTCCGTTTGCCTCAGCCCAGTTTGCTGCCACCACAAGTCACTTCTCCCCCGGCTGGAGGGCAATGGCCAGGCAAACCAGACCTCCGGCCGCCTCTCTTCACGGCCCCTCCCCCAGCGGCTAGGGTCTCGTGGCCCTGGCTACGGACAGGTCGGTCCCCAAGATCCACACGGACCGTCACCCGATCTCCGTCTGTTTTCGTCCCCTAACCCCATCCCCACGTCAGGTCCCATCAGGACACCAGTGGCGAGTTCTCCCTGATATTTAGTCAGAAAGCATGTATCTGCAACTGGCGTTTCTTCTTTCAGGTTAAAAACAGCATTCCTCAGAGAAACACTGAAAAATACTGAAAATCCACTGTCACTACCTGTCAACTGAGGGAGTCTTTGGGACTATGGCTTACCAACCACTGAGTAACAACCACACCACCGATAGCTTTGCTGGTTGGCTGCGTTCCAGGCACTGAGCTAACTTTCTTTCCTGCTGCTCTGCCTTTGACCCTGTTCACAGCCCCATGACATAGGTCCGCTTATTGTCCCTGGTGTATCCATTCAAGAAAACAAGGTGAGAATGAGAATAAAGACATCCCAAGTTCACAGAGTTGGTAAATAGCAGCATTAGGGTGTTCTTCCCCAAAAGGGCCCTCTGAACTATCATCATAGCTGTCTTTCCACTGAATAACTGTATAATTTATTTAAGCAACTTCATGTTGTAAACAAGGGCCCCCAGCCCCCTGGGCCATGCACTGGTGCTGGGCCACACAGATAGAATTGAACTTGAATGTAATGTACTTGAACCATCCTGAAACCATCCCCCCAACCCCAGTCCATAGAAAAATCATCTTCTAGGAAACCGGTCCCTCGTGCCAAAAAGGTTGGGGACCACTATAAAGCATTTACATTGTGCCTGGGTTTTAATTTTTAAACTATTATAAATAACATTGCTAAGAATATCTCTGAGCATAAATTTTTGTTTATATCAATACTAATTACCTGTGGTGACTTTTTAGCAGTAAAGTTATTGGGTCTACCCTAAAAAAGAATCTGTATTTAAAAAAACTGGATTCTTCCAATTTCAGATTTTACTCTAGCAAAATAATCAGCAGTACGAAAGACTGATTCTCAGGGAAATTCTGAACAATGTTATTTATTTCAACATTATAATAGGTTGGGACGACCTGTTCCAAGTCTGGACTCTCACAAATGACGACATACACACATCGACAACATTCAAAGTCTCTTTCTCCCTCCCTCCCTTCTTTCCTCCCGTCTTCCCTCCCTTCTCCTCTCTCCCGTTTTTTCTTCCTTTCTGTGTCTGCTGGATTCTCTAATCCTGGAAAGTGAAGGGGCTAGGAACACCTGGTGGTTTGAATGCCAAAGTGCATCCCGGTACTAGAATGAGTGGCATCCATGCCGACTTCCAGAGAACGGCTTGTCGTAGGAATTTCAGCACAAGGCACGCACAACAATGACGAAACGCATCTTAAGAGTATACATTCATTTCACTTTGTAAGAGAACGCCGTCTTCATGGTTGGCAACTTCCAGAGAGATTGAGACTATCTTCACCTGCAACAGTGTTGGCTGCATCGTCTAATACTTTTGACTATGTATTTAAACCCATCACTTGAACTGGACTCGCTGGTACTCGAGTACCATCAGCTCGAGTCTGAGTCTGTCACTAGGCGTCACCCACAGTGAGAGCCTGGCTCAGCTGCGTGGCTATAGTGGTAGGAAAAGTCTGCTGCGAACAGTTCCAGAAGAAAGTTGTTGTGACAAAAATGTTACTTACAGCGGTGGTGGTGAGAACCAAGGTTATACTGTAATGCACGTAAAGAGTAGCAATGAGCAGAATGCAAGACGTAGTAACTCATTGAGTAAAGAAAAATATTATCAAGGCAATTTTAAATAATCAACTTCTGAAATAGTCATTATTTTTTAAAAAGTGCTTTACTCAGTCATACGAAAAAATAATGTAAATATTATAGGTAGTATCTTTTTGGTTTCATAGTCTATTCTTTCCAGGGAATCATTCTAATTAATTGTGTGTTACTATCAAGAAATTAGAGAATTAAGTCTTTAAAATTGCTTCAAATACAATGATCAGTTAAATTATTTTAAAATAGAGAAACTATAAGGAAAGATATGATGGATAGAGACCGTTGAACCAATGTGCTTCTACTTAATACTTTATGTGCTGTCTATTAATACTTTAATATTGATTTACAGGTAACTTCTTACCAAGTAGAAGATGTTAATTTCACTTCCGATGTCCTCAGTGGAATTAATAACTTCGGGCAACGTCTCATTGGCCTCAATCGAAATATGGTATTCGCTGGCAGAGCTTGAAAGAATTAATTGGAAGAAGAAAAACAAAACACAACCATGTTTAACTTTTATTTGGCCTCATTCTTTTCTTTCTTCATACTAGACAACCCCACAAAAATAGTTACAGAGATTTCAAGTCAGAGATAAATTCTTTCACCCCGAAGTCTAGAATCAAATATTTGAGAAGGGTGAGAAGAATTACATATAAATTAGTTCAGTAGTCATGGATATTTAAATGGCCTTAAAATGCTAAAATATGTATAGTTTTTAAAATAAAAACATCATTGTTACCAAATGAAAAGTTTCCACGAATTCCCTAATATCACATTTTGTGAATAGTCAGGCTAAAACTTGGTATTTTTAGTAGTGTGGAATTTTAAATAAATGTTTAAACATTGTTGTTTTTTCACTGTTTCAAGTTCTGTATTTACTGCTAAACTTAAAAATTAGATCTTTTCTATACTACTTCTTCATGATCTCTGGGTGAACTTAGTAGAATAAAATATAATAGAAACATATTTTTAAGCAGCACTTCAGTTAATGGAAGACAAATAAAAAATATAAGTATTTCCCAAAACTCGATTTTAAATAAATTAAAAATTCTTGGGATAAGAGTCTGTCGATATAGCAACATAGAAAAGAGCCAATACAATTTAAAAACTGAGCGATAAAGCGAAACCTGCATGTCTACCCCACCGTCCCTCTCCATTCTGTGTTCTGTTACCAGTAAAAGGAAAAAGCTGTAGAAAACGAATTAATCAACGGGTAAGATTTTAAACTACACTTGACTCTGACTCTCACACGTTTCGCAGTCAGGGCACCCGTGTGTTCAGACCAGACCCGTCGTTCCGCTGAAACAAGAGAACCCACAGGAGGAAAGCGTGCTGACGTGACTGGTGTTTGAGTGGCCCGAAGTCCACAGGAGAAAGGATAGTGCATGAAAACGAAAGAAATAAGCCGCTCTTGCCACTGAGAAGTGATTTCATGCTGGGCGCCCAGGACGGACAGGCCGCTCAGGTCCCACACCACGGAAACGGCAGCCGCAGCGCTGCGGGTGGCCTGTGTGAACAGGTGCCTTTTGCGAAGGGCTTCTGGGCCTTGGCATGCACTTGGACGTGAGACGGGGCTCTGGGCCGCTGTGTCCCGTGGGCACCTGAGGTTTAGGTGACTTGGTATGCTGGCTCCCAGGCTTCCGAGGGCACGCGGACGGCCTGGGGGGTGGGTCTGGGGCGGGGCCTGCAAGTTCGCCTCCCTGGTAAGTTAGGCGGCAGTTCGGGTGTCCGTGATCCGGGACCAGGAGGCGCACATCCCGGACCCCTGGATCAGTAGAAAGGCATCGGCGTCTACAAGCGGCTTCCTCCTACCTGTGAAACTGGAGCCCGACTTCGTATTTCACTGGGAGGGAAATGCTGACCTCGTTATCAGAAAGGGTTTCCGGAGGTTCGTCGCTGTCACTGGAAAATGCAGAGCACATTCAGACAAACCGTTCAACCCCCGACTGCTCAGAGGTATTCCCGAGCACTTGAAAGAGAGGCTTAAGCTGGTAACTACAGGAAAGCACGAAAGAGTTCAATCCTTGAGTTTTCAATGAGCCGAGGCGGGAGGCGGGAGAGAGGGGGTTAACAGGTCCCAAGCGGATGGGGAGGAGCCGCTAGGGCTGAAAGCCAGGCTGGCTTCGTCCCTCCTTTCTCGGACTTCCGGGAGGGTGGTGATGAGAATCCTCGGGTCAGCTCTTAAACGCACAGATCATTGGGCCTTTCTCCTAGGAATATGGGTTTCGCAGGTCCAAGCTGGGGCCTAGGCCTTTAGTAGTTTTAACAGGCGATTCTTACTTATTCATCAGAGACGAGGGCCTTACACAGGGACCCGGCTAAGGTCACACACGTGAGAGCGGGTCAGGGAGCGTGTGTCTTCTGTTTCACGGTCTTTCCGAACCAAGCACTGGATGCTCGCGTTACCTGTTGAACCTTGCTCTCTCCCCACCGTCCCAGTCATCATTTCAGTTGCGTGTGACGTGGGCACACGCAGATGTGTACACACACAGGTACACATACATGGATCTCCTAGTCCCCTGCACTGCAAAAGCACGGACGAGTGATTTCACAGTTACCAACACTGGCTCTGGGGTCAGAGTTCACGGGACTGTTCTCGCACATGGGCACACTTCGGGTAAGTTAGTTATTCCCTGTGCCTTGGTTTTTCCACCTATGAAATGGGGATTTTATTGAAATAATTAATAACTGGTGAGTGAGAAGCGGGTGTACAGTGCTTCCCATAGGAAATAAGAAGTGTCAGCTTTTGTTATTATTATTATGCACAGGCCTCCAGCAAGCGGCCAAGAACCTAGCATTCCATCTCATGGAATGGCCAGTGAGGACCTTCTTAATGTCTCTGTGTGAGTCCCAAGGGCATCGCGTGGCCTGTGACAGGGCAGTGAAGGCAGCCCCTGCCTGGGGGAGAGATCTTGGTCTGACTGGGCTTTCCTTGTGACTGGTCCCTCAGTGCCCACCCATTTCACCTTGTAGCCAAAGGAATCTCCCCAAGAAGCAGCTCTGTACCTGCAACTCCACCTCTCAAAAACTTTTCTGGCTCCTCATGGCCTGTACCATTAAGAAAAAAATGGCTTGCCCTGGCTGGTGTAGCTCAGTGGATTGAGCACTGGCCTGCGAACCAAAGGGTCGCAGGTTCAATTCCCAGTCAGGGCACATGCCTGGGTTGCGGGCCAGGTCTCCAGTAGGGGGTCTGCAAGTGGCAACCAACTAATGTTTCTCTTTGCACATCTATGTTTCTTGCCCTCTCTTACTCCCTCCCTTCTTCTTTCTCTGAAAATAAATAATTAAAATCTTTTTTAAAAAATAGGCCTCAATTCTGACATTCAATACTTGCTGTAACATGGTAGGATGCACACTCCTTATGTATTCTGTATATCTGAGTGAAAATGAATTACCTAGTATCCCTCCGTACTGATCTAGTGACCTATCTTTGAGTTTTTGCTTAAGTCGTACATTTTGCCTGAAATGCTCCCACCAATTCCACCGGCTCCTTTGTGAATTGTTATCCATCCGTTAAGGACCTTCTCAATTATAATCTTGATAAGGCTATCTTGAGTTCTCATTGCAAAGTAGATATGCTTTCCCTTCCCCCTCCATTAAGTCTCTGACTCAAGGTTCAAGTTTCTCTAATGGATTTTCCTTATTCTACCCTGAATGGCAAGAATTTCGACACTAGGCTCAGCCCCGTACGGTAATATTCACCCCATGAATAGGTTCATGCCCCTATTAAGTTTTATATTCCCTACTGTGTCTAGTTTGGGATCTTGTCCATTGTAGATCTCAAATAAATATTTGTTGAGTTGAACTGAATTGAGCATACAGAATTAATCTATCCATTAATTCATTCAACATTTATTGAGTATTATTAGATGCCCGGCACTATGGTAATTACTCGGGAATAAAGCAATAAAAGATAGAACTATAACTCAAGGAGCTTTTGGTCCCTTCGATAATTACAATCAAAAGAAAGTTAAGCCACCATTTCAATTTTCTTATTAACCTTTTGCTTTTTTTAGCCTATGTGTTCTATGTTATCTTTCAGAAGCTTTGATTGATTTGGATACCATTTATTAAAGTACTAAAGTTATCATAAAGCTAAATCTGTCTAATGACTTAGCTGGCCTTCATGGGCAGCCAGTACTAGTTTTTAAATCAGCAGAGCCTGGACAGTTTCAATGAATTTAAATGCAGTTTGGCAGATATAAGTGATGTGATTACAACATGTTCTGTAGCTCATAGGAAAAAAGTGGCTTAACCCAGTTAGAGAATTAAATTATTTCTATTATATGAAAGTGCCTTTATTTTGCAATTACTCACATACATGCACTCACGCACACATGCAAACCAACCTTGTTGCACTTAAGTGAATGGTCACATTTTCCATGAGATAGGATATGTTGAACTGAAATAATATTTTGAAAGTCACCTGTGAAATAAAAATATACATCTTTAGTTTAGGATCAGATCAAGAAACCTTTACTTTGATTTAAATATTCAGTTACATAAATGAAATTACCTAAATTCATATTGTGAAGTTATTTAAGAAATATTGTCGTAGGGGGAAGCCCTGGCTGGTGTAGCTCAGTGGATTGAGTGCGGGCTGGGAACCAAGCGGTCCCAGTTCAATTCCCAGTCAGGGCACATGCCTGGGTTGCAGGCCAGGTCCCCATGAGGGCCATGTGAGAGGCAACCATACATTGCTGTTTCTCTCCCTCTCTGTCTCCCTCCCTTCCCCTCTCTCTAAAAATAAATAAATAAATAAATAAATCTTAAAAAAAAAAAAAGAAATATTGTCGTAGGGGGAAAATAGACACAACTGTACTTGACCAACAATAAAAAATGTGAAAAAAAAAGAAATATTATCTTACCAAAAAACTTACCACATCTCAAAGCTAGAGTAAGATATGATGTACATGTACTTTTCAACATGAAATGCAATATGCTTTGCGTATTAATATTGAATTTAAACACTTTATTCAAATTATACTCATGATAATAACTTATACTAAACATAAACCATTACATGAAGGTCCATCCCATTTGTTTTATTACATTACCATAGACTAGAAGGTCACAATAATAAACAATATAATTATGAAGTGATCATAACTTAAGTCTCTAAATCTTCAAATATCAGTGACCATCTGTGCATATTTATTGCAAAATAGAGGAAGATATACTTGTAGCCATTAATTTGATTATGTAAAAAAGTTTTGGACCTTTAAGGAATAACAACAGCAAACTAAAACAAAATAAAAGACTTGGCTATTTAGAATAAAGTGAACTTTAAAAAAGCAGTGAGTTGTGCTTACAAAAGCCTGCACAGTTAACATAACACCTCAGAAAAGCAGAAACATGTTTTTACTTTGCTGCACCCTGGTACATGTATGCCTGAGCACATACGGGAACTCCAGGACGCACAGTTCTTCTCAAACACCGAGAGGCAGACTGGAAACTAGACTCTTTGGAAGGCATGCCCACAGCGGAGTCCCGGTCCGAGAGCCCTCACTGGTGTTTGTAAAACTGTGTTTCCCATTCTCAAAACTAATCTCAGTTTCTGCCATGTTTGGAATTTGGCCAGCGATATGGATGGTCCAAAACGCACAGTGAATAGAAACAACCTAAAATTTTATCTTTGAGTTTGATGTTTGAAGCTCTTTCAACCAACACAGGCACCACCACAGAAGGATAACCAGGACTCCTGGGCCAGCACATAGGCATGGTTGTGCCATTTTATTATTTGCAGGGTTGTTTTTTTTTTCCGGTGTTTTCCTCTCCCACATATATCTTGAGTTACATTAAAAAATATTTCTTCTAAAAATCTCCAGCTCTGCAGTTTTCCTCTTGCTCTGAAACAGCAATCGCAAGGCTGGTGGAGGCTTCACTGGGTGGGCTTGAACCACAATAGACAAAGGGCCAAACTGCCAGAGCCTCTCAGTGAAATCCTGTTTTCCTGTCTGCCCTGGGCCCCCAGCCGGCCTGGACATGGGAGCCTGGGGGTCCTGAGGAGGGGCAGGGCCGAAGAGGCTGCCCGTTGCATAACCACCTGACCCTGAAGTGCTTCAGCTATAAGTCTAGGACTTAAAACTAAAGTGTATTTTAAGTGAGGGTCCTGGTTTGATTCCCCATCAGGGCACATGCCTGGGTTGCGAGCTGGGTCCCCAGTGAGGGCCATGTGAGAGGCAACCATACATTGTTGTTTTTCTCCCTCTCTGTCTCCCTCCCTTCCTCTCTCTCTAAAAATAAATAAATAAAAATCTTTAAAAAAAACCAAAGTGTATTTTAAGTGTGAAGGCATCTACAAATAAGTTGCAAAATATCCCAATTATCTCCCTATCTCCTTATTGGTGACGTGAAATGCTTTGACTTAGGCTTTTACCCTAAGCAGGAAGGAATTGCTAAAGAAAGAAAGAAAAGGTCCATGAATGATGAAGAGTGTAGTTAATGTCTCTAACGGTTGGAATATAACATGAAGCATGACATTATTCTTTGAGAAAGTGAGATAATTCCATGGTTCATTAAAGTGGTCAAAGGAAGGACTACATAAAAATCGACAGTCCTTATTTCCATGTCAAATTAGAGGAATTATGGGTGTGTTTTTTCAAATGCAAAGTGTGTTTTATAGATATGCAGGGAAGAAATTCAATTTCACAGTAAATTTTATTTTGGATAGTCAAGAAATAGACTTTATGATGAGGTTCCAAAAATAAACTGCTGTGTCGTGTTAGTTCCGTAAACGAAAACGGACATAGAAGAGATTTATTGAATTTGATGATAATTACTGTGATTCATAGCTTCCTGGAACACTAGTAACCACGCTACATGTATTGAATGGAAAGGCCTTTTTGAATTCTCATTTGCAAAAAGAAAAGCTAAGAGATTTTGTTAGAGATATGTGACCGCTCTTTCCAGACGTCCACCCCCGTGTTCATCGGCGTTTCGGATGTGCGTTAAGGACAGCAGGAGCTATTTTGAAGTCTTCTATTACAAACCATTAGAATATGAGAAAGTTGGAACACATACCTGGGGACAGTGTTTTCCTTCTCTGTTCAAGTCTAGGTCAAGTCGGTAAAGTATCTGCCTATCTGAATCATTTTGAGTAATTAAATATTTCCCTCATTAACTTAATAGTAAATAGAGGAGCAAATATTCATACTGAAATGCAACTGCCAATGAAAATATATGCAAATATCTTGTTTATCATTAAGTGAGATAATCATTCTCTGCTTTCCATGGAAACAAATATTGTCTGTCTTTAATATTGAATGTATTTAATATTTAATGAAATTGCTTACTTCATTTCTCTGCACCTACTGCAGGGAGTTTTAGCCAGGGCAATAGGGAAGAAAAAGAAATAAAAGACGTTGGATTGGAAAGAATGCCTCTATTTACAGATGACAAGATCTTGTACATAGAGTATTTTGTGGAATCCTCTAAAAAACTATTAGAAGTAATAAATAATTTCAACAAGATGGCAGGGTAACTGATCAATATTTCAAAATAAATTGTATTTCTATGTATTAGCAATAAAAAAACCTGAGAATACATTTAAGAAAGTAACTCCATTTAAAATAACAAAAAAAATAAAATGCTTAGGAATAAATTTAACAAAGTAAGGGCAAAATATGTATTCTGAAACTACAAAACATTTTTGAAAGCAATAAAGAAAATCTAAATAAATTGTAAAATATCTGACTATTGTGGATAAGAAGACTTACTCTTTTTAAGGTGGTAATATTCTCCAAATTGATTTACAGATTCAATGTAATCCCCACCAAACTTCAGAAAAATAACAAGCTGACCCTAAAGTACAAACGGAAATGAAAGGGACCGGGAATAGTCAACGGTTTTGAAAAAGAAAACAATTGGAAGATGTACATTTCCTGATTTCAAACTTACAACAAAGCTGCAATCATCAAAAGAATGTGGCACTGATGTAAAGATGGAAGTATTGATCAATGGAACACAATTAAGAGTCAAGAAATGAACTCAGGTCAACTGATTTGCAGTGAGAGTGCCAAGATAATTCACGTATTCAGACAAATGGTGTGGGACACCTGGAAATCCTCAGACAAAGTATGAGGTTGGACTCTTTCCTTCCACCAGACTCATACGTTCATGAAAAGGGAGCCCAGACCTAAATGTAAGAGCTAGAACCATACAACGCTTGGAAGAAAACATAGGAGTAAACCGTTGTGCCCTTGATTTAGGCAAAGCCTTCCTACATACGACACCACAATCATGAGTGACAGCAGAATAAATAGGTAAGATGGACTTCCTCGAAGTTAAACTTTTATGTGTTCGAGGACATCGTCAAGAGAGCGAAGAGACGGCACACAGAATGGGAGACAACACGTGCAGGGCACGTGTCTGAGGAGCAACTGGAATGTAGAACACACAAAACGCTCTTACAACTCAATGACAAGGAAGACGTCCCAGTGGAACGACGGCTGACAGATCTGAACAGACGTTTCGATGCACATACACACGTGGCCAATAAGCACACGAGAAATGTAACGTCACGGGCCCTTGGGAGGTGCAGAGTAAAACCACCGTGAGATACAAACTCAGGCTCACAAGGGTTCTTAGCCAAAAGACAGTAACGATATGGAGAAACTGGAACCCCCACCCCTCACTGGGAGGAATGTAAAATGGTGAATACAGTTTGTAGTTCCCCGAAGTGTTACGCACAGTTTCCACATAACCCGAGATTTCCATGCCTACACTTATACCCAAGAGAACTGAAAACGCACGTCCACACCAAACCCTGCACACGACCCTTCACAGCAGCGTTATTTGCAGAAGCCAAACGGTGGAAACCGTCTCAACGCCAGTCGGCCGATGCATGAAGGAACAAACGGTGGTACGCGATGGAGTATTATTTGAAAATAAAAAGGAATAAACTACTGATATACAAATTAGCCGTGAAAACATTACGCTAAGTGGAAAGCCAATCAGAAAAGACCACAGAGTGTATGAGTTCATTTATATACAATGTCAGCACAGGCAAACCCATGAGAAAGAGAGTAGATTAGTGGTTGTCTGGGGTTGAGGGGGGGCTGTTGAGGGAAAGAGAGCAGCAACGGATCCCGTGTGGGGGGTTCCTTTCGGGGACGTGAAAATGTTCTGACGTGGATCGTGGTGACGGTTGCACAATTCGCAGCCCGGTGAATATACGGAAACCCTCTGAATTCTACACTTTAAATGAGGGAGTTGTATGGTATATGAACTATTACATCTCAATGAGGCTTTTATTAAAAAGAGAGAGGAAAATGACAGCAGAGTTTCTATACAAAGTTCTAACCCAACCTGCTTGAAAGATTCTGTTCCCTACAGGTCAGAAAAGTCTACCACATGGCGACTTCAGAGTGAGAATTTCTAGCTCCATGCTAGCAGATACGTTAAGTAGCATAAACCCATCATTTGGTCTTGGTGTTTGAGTTTGGCTCATGCAGTAATTGCCTTTTGATTCCAAGAGCCCAACCTTTAAACTCAATCTTCTTCATCGACACCGCCCTGAAGTACCACGAGAAGGAATTTTATAATTGGCACTGAGCATAGTATTTTTCAGCCCCAACTGCCACATGCACTTGGTGTGACCGGCTCACCATTTCTCCTCTCCTCAGGAAAGGGTATCCAACTTTACATGTGATGTTATGATTGGATTCACAGCTGTCTTTCTGGATCGCCTAGAAGAATGGAAACAGAATTAGAGCAGACACGCAGGTGAAATCCTTGACCTTACTTTTCTAGAACTTTCCCAGCTGTGCTTGCACTCTGTCTTGCTAAGATTTGCCTTTCAAGTTCACTGGAAAAGTCACAGCATTCTGAGGTCACCGATCCAGTCCGTGGGCATCTGAAAACATCACTTATAATTAGGGGGGCCCTGGAGGAAGGGCCGAACACATCGCACTGTTCCGTCTGGACCATTCTCCCCCTGTGAAGTGGGAGAAGTCACAGCGCCCACCCCACCGGGTGCGTGGGCGGCTGGACGAAAGAGTCACGCAGACCAGACTGGCACGTGGGAGCCCACCATGAAGGGCAGCTGGGGAGGGCAGCGGAGGCCCCGCCTGGGACCACCAGGGTTTGAGCCCTGATTCCGCCCCTCTCAGCTTTACCTTTGCCGAGAGTCCCGATTTTCTGTCAAGTGGGGTTAGCTACCCTCCATCTCGTTAAGTTTAAAATGCCATTTAATATGACACATCATCATTTTATATACCAATACGAAGAAAATACAATGCTGCCAGATTAATAAACATACTGTGGACTGTAAAATGCAACTCTAGAAATGGGAAAATGTGGAGTCTCGGCGCTACACTGGTGCCTGCTCACGAAAGGATCGCTGAGAGCGGCACAGGCAAAGCCAGGCACATGCGAAGACTCAAGGAAACACAGCCGTTTAGGGGACTGTTGTCATGGGAACCCAGGCGGGGGGGTGGGAGGGGAGACACGCTGCTGGTCTCAGGCATTACGGGGTCTCTCTGCCCAGGCCAGGAACGTGCCGAGCGGTCACAGGCAATGACCGGGGCAGCGACATTTTCCCATTATCACCCTGCACATTTGGGTTTATAATTAACATTCTTAACCGAAAACATGTGGTCCTAATACAGGACATTTTTTCATACCTTAGTCATGTTGCTAAGTGATCTCTTGACAAATGGAGAAAAATATTAGGAAAAATATAAAGTCACAGAAATGAAACAACAGAATTTAATATCACATATAATCAGTGTACTGGCTTTTAAGATGCATAATATTAAAAGCATGAATTCATTTATAATTAGTTGATAGAAATACATACAGAATTTTAACTCCGGGCGATGCATTCAGAGATCAGAATTAAAAGCGAAGTGTGTACTAATTACTTCTGATACAGCATCTTATGGAGCTATAGGTCACTGCCAAAATAGTTGGAAAACTTCTGGCAGGGCAATGAGACAGTTATTTCACACGCTCCCCCGTCCACGTAAGGACCTCACACAGAAAGGGGAGTGTCTCGATTTTCCCGCCTGTGTAAGTGTCTTTCGGCCAACGCCTGCATTGCTCCCTCTCCGAGCACCTGTTACGCCGCTTTGACTTTCCTGGTTGTGTTTATTTGTTTTGACTCAGCCTCCATTGCGGGTTGTGAGGATTCTGTGACACACGATTTTGATACACCACAGACCCTTTCCTCATCCTGAACCCAAGAAGAGACAGACGTCTCTCAAGAATTACATCAAAACCAAAGCTCTCAAGAACATTTTGGTATTTTCCTCATTGGTATTTTCCTCAATTTTCCTCATTGGTATTTTCCTCACTGATTGGTACAAAATGCACTCTCTTATTATAAAGTCAATATAATAAAATAATTAGTTCAGTAATGTGAAAAGTAGGCTCAAGAAATCATCATTCCCCTGGCTGGTGTAGCTCAGTGGCTTGAGCGCGGGCTGTGAATCAAAGGGTCGCCAGTTTGATTCCCAGTCAGGGTACATGCCTGGGTTGCAAGCCAGGTCCCCAGTGAGGGCCATGTGAGAGGCAACCACACATTGATGTTTCTCTCCCTCTCTTTCTCCCTCCCTTCCCTTCTGTCTAAAAAAAAAAAAAAAAAAAAAAAAAAAGAAATCATCATTCCGAGAAGAAACCGAGGCCGAATGGAGAGTTTACCTCGATCCCCGAGAAAATGAGGTTGGGGGAGTAGTGCGCCATGGTCCTGGTGTTGTAGGCACTGTCGCCCTTGTTTCTGACCGTGAGGCTGACGTTGAACTTGTCACTGTGCGACCTGACGAGCAGCGGGCTGTGTTCCGGGGTGGCGGCGTCCAGGGTGAGGTCCGAGACGCACTTGTCCTTGTTCCCGCAGTCTTTGGCAAAGGGGATCTGAAACGGTCCGGGGAGCATTTTCAAAATCGAGTCCAGCGGTAACCGAATAAAAGAAACGTGAGCAACTCCCACAGGGAACAGATTCCACTGCAGGAATCACAAGGCACTTTCTCTTTGTCCCCATAATGTGTAGGGGAACTGAGTAAACTTTTACTTTCGGATACAAGTTCTTCCAGCCCTTTACAGGATGTGCATTTTCCACAGACGTGGCTCATTGGCTTTGGTCTGTGAGAACGGAAGGTTTCAGAAACCCAAGTCAAGTACGCGGAGGCCTAAATCTCTGAGAGGACACTCGAGCACTCACTCCAATGATGTGATGTTCTGTCCAAAAGAATCAGACATTACTTAGGAACACACCCGAGTCCAGTCTGCAGGGCGGGAAATGGTCAAGCCACAGAACTGGGAGCTGTGCTTGCCTCTGCTTCCTCATGAAGGCCTCCCCCACCCTCATCCGATTCATCACCAAGAGCCGTCCTTTCTACCTCTCCCAGAATGTCTCCCCTCCCTGTTCCCATCACCCCCTCTGGTCTGGCCATCCCCCTTTCCTCCCTGACCTGAAGGGACAGCTTCCCAGCTGGTCCCCTGCACCCATGGTGGCTCTGCAGTCACTGTCCACATCACAGCCGGAGTGACCCTCAATGCAGTACAAACCCAGAGCCACCACGGGACCAAGTCCAGCCATCGGCAGCATTCCACAGCTCTTATGAAACGTCTAAACTCTGCGGGGGCCCGAAGGATGAATGACCGGCTCCTGCCTGGGCCTCCCACCCCCCCCACCTGACCTTCCCCAGGCCC
Source organism: Micronycteris hirsuta (assembly GCA_004026765.1). Lineage (NCBI taxonomy): Eukaryota > Metazoa > Chordata > Mammalia > Chiroptera > Phyllostomidae > Micronycteris > Micronycteris hirsuta. Next base: position 44,467 of record PVJI01002999.1, read on the forward strand.
TTCACCTTCAGTTGTACTGCTGAGGTCGGTGCAGTTCTTGTTCTTTATGCCTCAGACCCTTTACACGGGCCCCCTGCCCGAACACGGTTCCCTCCACGCGTCCAGATAGGATGGACAGTCGTTTATCCCACAGCCGCAACTTCGGGGCATGCCCCTGATACCCCAAACCAGGCAGAAGTTCCTTTGGAGCTCCGATGTCCCCCTGCGTGGCCCGCCCTCCAAGAACTGCCTGATTTGTGTCTGCCAGGCCTGGCAGGTGGAAGACACTCACCAAAGAGACTGGGAAGGGAGGAAGGGAGGAAGGAAGGAAGAAAGGAGAGTGGGAGATGGGAGAGCGGGGAAAGATGAGTCCCGGTCCCAGTGTGTCCCTGCTGGTGCCACGCTCGGGACGCATCCTTCTCTGGGCTCTCTCACTGCTTCCCAGGGCTGGGGCCGTGGGCTCAGAATGTGGGAGCGGGACCTGGCTGAGAATGGGTCAGTCCCTGCCCATCTCCTCCGCTCTAGGGGCCGTGGTGTGCCCACAGGAAGCATGCCTTCTGCGAGTTTGACAAGGTGGCCGCGTGAAGAAGGCCTGACCCCTGAGCACTGCTGGGGACCTGTTTGGTCACCTGTGGCCTGAGTCTGGTTCAGCAGGACTTTGCCAAAGTTACTTGGATACAAATTCCATCCTGGCGGAGTCCAGGACAAAGGTTAAAGTGTCCATGAAGATCCAAAAGAGTTTGGGAAATTTAGAAACTAATTCATTCCTTTTCATATCAATGTTTGATACTGAATTATACCTAGAATAGTTCCAACAAATACAGTCAAGTATTTTAACGTTCACTAGTAATAAAAGGGCACTCCGATCCACCAACCCACGTCTTTCTCGAAATTGGTCCTGAATTCAGGAGAGCTAAAAACAGGTATCATTTGTAAGTTTCCTTAAACTCCAACAACAGAAAGTTAAAACAACTGGGAAGAGTGTACGAGGGTTTAGATTTTTTTTAAACGACTGATTTAAAGCTGCGTGTGTGCACCTGCCAGAATGTGTCATACCCTGTCATGCACACGTACAAGTAACCCTAAATCAAGTATATACATGTGTGTGTGTCTGTCTGTTCATGCATTTCAAGTTTTTCTTTAATATATTCACAAATAGGCATTCCAAAGTGAAAAACAATGACTCACATATTCATGTACTGAGCTGGGCAGTGAATCGTCAAGAATAGGCCCATTGTCTGGGCTGATAAGATTGAAATCCAAGGTTATCCGTACAGAGTCCCGGAAGTCATGCTTGTCCTGCAGGTCGAAACATAAAAGACATCATTGGTGTCCCATTTACTGGACGCTCTGCCCTTGACAGGGCCTCCTTCTCCTGTCCCTGGGGGTCAGCCCTACTAGGACATTCTTGGGCACCCAGTCTGACATATGACCTCCTCAGACTCTGCTTTGCTGGGGACGGCGGCCCTGGGCCTGGACAAGAGCCACAGCTGGAACGCAGAGGCTCCGGGTGATGACCAGCTGACCTGCCTCAGCTTCTCCGAGGGGCAGCTGGAGGGATGGGACGAGTCACACCTGCCCACTTGGAGCCACTCGCACAGCAGCGTCATTTCCCCTGAGACCTCGTGCTCAAACCGCTATGTGGCACTTCCAGGAAAGGCCCCCAGTTCGGAAGAGCGAACTTCTTTTCAATTGAGCTGCATTTCACTAATACACTACATATCTTGTATCACGAGACTTATATAAGGTGAATGACATGCAAATGATGCTAATACGGTGGATATTGTTCAGATTCCCAGCAGTAACAACGCCATTTATGGCCTGTCCAGAGCGATCGGCTTCATACACACCACGGGCGTTATTTCCACAGACCTCCAAGATGAGTCAACATGACGGGCATCATCGCACAGAGGAAGACGGAACCTGTGAGACGCTAAACAACTTCGCCAAAGTGACTCGGATACAAAACCCATCCCGGCCGAGTCCAGGACAAATGGGAAAGTATCTGTGAAGGTCCAAAAGACTTTGGGGAACTGGAAACTAAGTCATTCCTCCTCAGACCAGGGCTCAACACTAATCTTGGACACAGGCGCTCTGCTGTGCGTCTCATCAGGCTGGAAGCAGTGCCCCGCCTGACCCCACATCCTGTCCCCGTCCCATCACATCTAAGCCTTGGTCCCCCAGGCCAGCCCCGGCGAACTCAAACAGGAGGGACGACTCTGGGATTTCATTTCCAATCGGGGATCGGTCTTGGTGTTGACAGAGCAACTTTACTTTGATACACGTCATGGGTAATGGTGACATGAAAATCCCCGAGGAAAAGTCTCTGAGGTTAAAAATCTGTGTTTTCTCACTACATGCATTCAGCTCTTTTTTTTTCCTTTTTAAAGCAAATATTTAAGCAACTCTTGCCCTTGGTTGGGAATGCTCCCTACATACATGACACTGAAAATGGCTCCAACTAGCTCACCAGCTATTTCTAGAGATTAACAATTTGCTTTCCAAGGCTCCTGCATCTATTAAAGTAGAAAGAATCTTAGGGAGCACAAAGCCCGCAGAAGGCGGAAAATGCCAGGTGTTTTCCCTGTCGGTTTCAACACAAAGAATGAAATACGTGGATCAGGACAAGATGAGACCACAGAAAGCACACGGCCCCACAGTCCCCCTCAGGGCACTTAATCTTTTATCGTCCCCACTTGGCAGACAGGGCAGACAGAAGGGACGCGTCTTCAAGCTGAAAGAACACAAGAGGGAAGAGACAGGCCTTGTACTGACTTCACAGTTCCCTGAGCCGTGGCTCTCAGGGACCGCATGGGGAACAGGACAGATGCTTTTTTAAAAAGTCCTTGGAAATGAGAAAAGCAGACCTGGGATTTTCCTGATAACAGTGAACCAACAAGATAAAGTTAATTGCATGATGCACGCTTTGAAGTAAAACAGAGAGAAGGGGCTGACGTGAAATGAGACGCCTGCTCTCATCCTGCTTTGGAATAAGGCGGCTACAGAATATGATTTACTTGCCAACATGTAGAAGAAATGCTTGGCGCATTTGGACTCTCGCACGGTGATGTTCCTCTGAATCTTCCTCTCTTGGGTCCCAGAGAAAAAACTGCGCGATATCTGCCTGAGTGAATCCAGCGTGACGCGGTACTGCATATCTAGGGAAATTTAAAAAAGCGTAATGGGGAGAAGTGTTTCTGAAGTGATGTTCCGATGCCCCAGACTATTAAGTCAGCATGATAGAAACATCTCTTGGGCCATCAGTCAACGGAGAGCGTCTGCTGCCCAGTGCATCTCAGTGCCATGGGGCAACGGCCTTCGCAGGTGGGAAGCCGGCCTGGAGGAACCAGACGGAATGGCTTGTGCAGGCGCGATACTTTTAACGTTTGATCACACTTATTTTGTAATATATATGCGCGCACACACACACACACACACACACACACACACACACACACGTCCCTTACATATCAGCTACTTTCCTGACCAGGCTTGTGTTTACAGGATTTTCGTGCTTAGCATATTGATTTTGTTATATTTTAATAGAGACATGAAATGACATTTTTACCTAGATTATAACAAGTGCCAGTCAAAGCACATAAGGAATTCAGCTTATTAAATAAGTTTAATAAAATAAGCATACCATGATAAGGAAAACAAGTTGAACCTTGTACTTCCTAAGAAGATGACAATTCTCACTCGGTCACTTTGTTATTCTACAAAAGTTAAGTAAGGCTGAAATACTGTTACATATGAAAATGTAAATCATTATTTCCCATTCCTCCAGCTCATCTGTCTTCTTGTCAGAGGACGACTGCAGAGCATAAATATGCACAGAGCACACTAAGAAAAATAGATTTTAAAGATTAATGTTTCCTTCCTTCCACTTACATTTGGTTTGCAGAGTAAATCACTCCTGCAGCCCGTGGCCTTCACAGTTTTGACTCCAGCATATTTCAATATCATTTTTAAAAGAGACTCAGCAAGTGCCATGTGCGGGGAAAGGGCCACACCTGCGCTGCTGTGACATGCCTGAATGACAGACTCTCAACAATGAGAGTCCCCTGAGTGGAGCAAAGGGACCCTGGGCAAGTGGCTGGCACCACACTCCCACCCTCTGCAATTCCGAGCCTGCCCAGGAGAGGGCAGAAGGGAGCGAGAGGGCCTTCTCTGTGAAGTCTGGGCAGCAGCTGGGTTCAGGGGGAGCCCAGTGCCTAAGCACCATCTGTGAGCTCTCTCTCTCCAGTTTCTTTTCTAAGCACCGACTGTTTACAGGAAGTGTGGTGCTCCGGGGGAATGCTGGGGTGTTGAGGCCGTCCCATAAGAGCCTGCTCGGGACTCACTGGGCTCTATCACCCGTTCCTCTGCGGTAGGTCTCGTACCAGGCTCCCTGCGTCCGCACGGGCAAACGGCTGTGCAGACCCCCATCGCAGGGGACGCTGGGCACCTTGCCAGCTTCAGCAATGGCACCGCCCTCCTGCCCAAAGCCCCTGGGGCACGCAGCACACTCACCAGCTTCGTAAACTGTGTCTTCCTTGGACTTTAACTTCACGTCAAAGCACACCGTGGCATTTATGCACACCGTCTCCTTTCCCTCCATGCGACAGTTTTTCTTCTGAATATTCACTTTATTCGGTTCAAAACTCATGGTCACTTTAATGACAGCCACGTCTCGGGACCTAGACACGCATAAATGGTGGTGATCACTCCCATACTGTTGCACGTACAGAAGGCCACCCTCTGGGGAGTCCAGAGGGAGCCATGGAAGCAGGTGGTTCTCCGTGGATGGCATGGGCCCTCCCCACTCCATTTCTCCGGGGAATTTATTACAGATGTGAATGTGCTTGACCTTCTGGGGATGTTCGGGTTGCTTTGGAAGCACGTTAGGCTTTTGTTTATAAAGGATAGCAGAATATGCCACTCCCAATATGACTTAACAAGTTCAGGTCACACCACCCCCACACATGCCGAATTAATCTATTGATTATTTGGAGCTGCAGGAACAGGCTTTCCTGGAACTCCCTTACCTGCCCAAAGACAGATCCTCCAAAAGGAACACAGTTGTCCCAAATCCCTCCCTGGGAGAGCTGTCAGCCAGGGAGCACCCACTTGTGACAGGAGAGGGGACTGGGGCATGCACCATACCCAGACAAACCTCCTTGCTAACCATCACCCCTCCTAAAGCCGGTTCATCTTTCCCAGAAAGCCTTTGCTACCCCTAAGAGATCAACACTTTCCCTATTAAAATGGTATTGAGCCTGAACCCTAAGCTGCCTCGGGGAGTTACTCATTTTCCCCACGTATCCCCCACGTATCCATGAGGTGCATATGGTAATTTAGTTCAGGATCAACAGTTCAAACAAAAACGAAAAGCGCATGCTCTTTGCTCCTGACATTGGTGACTTCTGGATTCAGTGAGTTCCCCCCAAGGTCACAGCCTCTTGCTGCCCAGCATTCTCCTTTCCTAGGCACGGTCTCTCAGTTTGCTTTTCCCTGGAGTTGTATGTATAGCAAGTGTATCTATATGAGGTCTGTCCAGAAAAAGCCCAGCCATTGTTAATACAATAAGAACAGTTTGTGCAACATCGATGTGACCTGGCAGCCAAGGAGAGTGCACTGGAATGCACATGCGTGAACAATGACAACTTCACTGTACTCGTCAGTGGGGGCAGTAGACGCCATTGAGTGAGCATGCACGGTGTGACTATTGCATTCAAAATGACTGAGTGAATAGAGCAACAAATCTGCAACAAATTTTGTGTTCAGCTTGAACATTCCTCTGCAGAAACTGTTCAGATGACTCAGAAGGCCACAGCTGTGGGCAGCTGGTGATTGGCAGCTTCATCACAGCAATGCGCCCGCTCATGCATCCCATCTCGTGCAGAGTTCTTTGGAGAAACATCAAATCACCCAGATGACTCATCCCCGCTACAGCCCAGATTTGGTGCTCTGTGACTTCTGGTTTTTCCCAAAACTAAAATCATCTTCGAAAGGGAAGAGATTTCAGACCATCGATGAGATTCAGGAAAATATGACGGGGCAGCTGAGGGTGTTTGGGAGAACTGTGTGAGGTCCCAAGGTGCCTGCTTTGAAGGGGACTGAGGTGTCATTGTCCTACATACAGTGTTTCTTGTATCTTCTTCAATAAATGTCTCTGTTTTTCATATTACATGGCTGGAAAACTTCTGGACAGACCTCATAGTTATATTTATAACAAGAGTATATATATATGTATATATATATAGTTCTATGTATTCGCTAAGCCATTTTTAGCATTTGGTTATTATTTGCATATGATTTAGTATACAATTTTTACTTGACTGTTAGTTCTATCTTAGATGACAACAAAGTTATCAATCTTCAGGTCCCTGTCTTCATCTCAGCCTCTCACAATTTTCTTTACTGCTCTTCTAGATACATTTTTGGAAAATGACCAATGAGATTTATTTTCACCTGAATTACATTAGGCCAATGGTTAAGTTGAAAGAATCAACATGTGAGGTTTCCATTGAGGCTCCTATCATAAATATAGTTTTCATTTATTAAATTCTTCCTTTATATTTCTTGATAAAATTTGTAACATTTAAAAAAGTATTATACAAAATTCTCACTAATGTTATTCTTCATATATTTTTAACCACTTTTTTCAAATAGAACCTACCTCGAAGTTGTTTTTTAACTAGTTAAAGGTAGACTTATTAATGCTATGACATAATAATTTATTTTATTAATAAATAAAATGACATTAATATATGTATTTGACCCTTGACTAGGATTTTACAATTAATTGGAATTAATTTGGGGATACAGGCATTTTAAAGGCTGAGGAAATTAAGGGTTGGTTCTATTCCTTTAATATGATTTATTGACTTCCCCAGCTTACCAAACTGCATAATTTTTGTCTGAATAATGAAGCACAAAAGGAAACTAATATTTGGTTTGAAATGAAAGCCCCAGAACTGTTGGTGAAACAGCAGATTCACTGTCTGTTATTAAAATGCGTACCAGAAGAGGGCAGCGCCACCCAGGCCGCCGATGGTCACGTCGGTCAGACCGTCCCCGTTTAGATCCATTTCTCCGTGAATGGACTGGCCGAAGAATTTCAGCGTCTCGCCGTCTCCACCGGATGGAATACGCTGTGAAAACCCCAGCCGAGAGTTTCTATGTCAGAAGAGTGTCTTCCAAAACAGTTTTAAATAAATCCGAGAACTTGGATTGGTTAACGAAATATTACAATGAAAGAACTTTTAGAAAGTGGCCCAAGAGGCCCCTCATCTGGAGACAAGAAAAATGACCCAGATGTTCCCAAAGGACGTTCTTTTTATAGTACAGACAAATCACGTCCGGGTTCTGACTCCAGAGAGGAAAAAAGAAAAATCACACCAGTCATCGGGTCGACTCCTGCAGGAAAACACTGTCCTTGGCTCTGCTCTCAGCTGCCGGGCAGCCCCCAGGGCGCAGAGACCCCGAAAGGCGCGGGGGCCCTGGCAAACACGCCACGCGAGCAGCGCGGAGCGGGAGACGTCCTGGCCAGTGTGCGCACTGAACGTGGGACCGGCCGTCAGTAACGCATCCCACCGAACGCATTTTCCAACACGCGCTCTCGCCGCTGTCTGCCAAAGCCTGTCCCGCACGTCAAGGGCGCCACAGGCTCCCTTCCACTCCCACGCGTCCCCGGTGTTGGCAGCGCGTAGGTGAGTTCGGAGCTCGCCAGGGGGATTTGTGTGCGTCCCCATGCGCGATGTTTGACCCCTGTACTCCTGACTTACCTTGGGTTCAAGCTGGTAATAGTTTCACAGAGCCCCATGGCGAGGAGACCAGACAGACAGGCACTCCCTAAACTCGGGGTCTTCTCACCTTCCCATTTTCCACTTACAAATCATAAATGAAGAGGCCAAATAAGCAAACCAAATGGGAACATTTTTCATGCTTCAATGTTTGTGGCTCATTGGGAAGTATTTGCTTATACCCCCCCCCGCCCCCCCCCCCCAAACAAATCAGGAGACATCTCCATCTTTGGCTCTAGAAGAGTTGATCCAGTGTGATTCTGGGTCACCACCTCCGCCCCCACACACACAAGCAGCGCCTCTGGTTGCCATGGAAATCAGGGAGCACATCCTTGGAAAAACATTCTGCCAATAATTAAAGAAGCTCAACTCTAATATTCTTTTTCACTGTTGTTTAAATCTGTGTCCTGGTTTATCACCATTTTACAAAATAAATTGCTCATGACAACTCCACTCCATTTATTAATAATTTAAAATCCTTCCTGTTTCACTGGCAAAGGACACTCCATTAAATGTGCAGGATTAATACGGAAGGACATGGTGGTAGAACTTGAGAAGGAAACTCGGCCTGCGGGGCCTGACTCCCTCAGGCCCTAGGATTCCAGGAAAGTAACTAATATCATGCCCTTTAACAGAAACGAACCAGTTACTAAACGGAGAGCAGAGTTGGCTTGTCACTGGGATAGGCCCTTTATTTTGTTCTTTCGCCTCTAATGTCACTGTGACTTCGTGAACAGTCGGCACGACTTCTCAACACGCGAATAAAATTGGAGAACTCTGTGGATTGCTGTACCACAGAGAACAATCAGATGCAAAAAGAAATAATGTTCTGACTTCTCTTTCTGTTATGTAAACTAGAAAGCAGTGAATCCCATTCTATTGCAAAGTATTGTCCAATGCCTACCTGTGGTTACTCAAAGACCATTCCATAGTTTTTACAGGGAATTAAATGCTTCTGCAAGTCTATGTTTTTCTCATGTAGGAAAAATTTCATTGGTGGATTAGAGCCACTAACTGACAGCAAGTTTGAAACAGGAACAACATAAATGCCCTGCAAGCTAAGTCTGATTATTCAGATGCTTTTTTCCAGGAGGGATTACTTGGGAGAAAATGATAAACTTTTGGAGACCCAAATTCATTTGTTGAAAATATACCAGTTTAATTCATAAATACAGAGGTAATGAAGCTTTATTATAACAACACAGATACGGAATATAAAACCAATACTCTAATCTCCACTGGCAGAAGCACACGATTACTGTTCTCTCGTTCAGAAAGTGGTCCCCTCTGCTTTGAGACCAGGCATGCTGCAGGTGTCAGCACTGTGAAAACGGGCCCTTCTGTTTTGTGCGTTTTTGTTTTTTACCATTTCAAAGGATCAGATTATGGATAGATGGCACAAAACAGAAAAAAAAAACTAGATAAAAAGATGAAATACAAAGTAATTCCCTAAAACCGGAAGAGAATGAGAAACGTAGCTTCCCACTGGAGGCAGAAGAAAGACATGCGAACACCCAGGAAGCAAGCCGGGAGGCCTGGCGCGGACCACCCCTGCTCGGGCCCCTCACCTGGGCGGGCCCCTCACCTGCCCGCGGCCTCACCTGCACGTGCGGCCTCCGCAGCGTCCGGCCGCTGCCGTGGTAGATGTACACCGCGCCCGCGTGGTCGCCTTCCAGCGGAGCGCCGATCGCCACGTCGTTCAGTCCGTCCAGGTTCAGGTCGTTCACGGCCGCGATCGCCGTGCCGAAACGCGCCCCGCACGGCTCATGCTTGTTCTTTCGCGTGCACGCGTGGTGCTTCAGGGCCGAGCAGCACGTCTGTTTAACGGGCTCCAGGCTCATCTGATATTCGAACCTCGTCTGGCGGAAAGATAAACAGGACCTTATGGATTTCTCCGTGACTGCAGCCGAGTGGGACTTTCAAGTGCATCTTACATCTGCGCTGGTAAAACCATTTGTACATCAACCGCCACGTCTGTAAAATTTCTGAAACACTGGGCGCGGCTGAGGGAGATTTTAGAGAACAGATTGTAGACATGTGGGAAAGAAGACAGATGGAGGATTTCAATGGATTCTCTTTTTAACACAATTGAGTGTATAACTCACAGCATCTTTTTAAAGCAAAAGAACTGAATTCTGAAATCCTCGATTCCCGTCACTATCCTTAGTGCAGTATTGTGCTTCTTTGAAAAGTCTCTATCTGTCCAAAAGCCAACCCTTTCCAAACCTCTCTAGAGGGACCAAAGCCAAAAGCTCAGTGAAGGCCCAGAAGCACGAGCAACCATGGGCAGGAACGTGCTTTCCTGGGAAAAGGGGAAAAACAGGACGGGGCACGAAAAAATGGACGGGACCCTTCACCGAAAAACAAACAAACAAAGAAACCTCTTCCGATGAAGAAACAGAGTGATTTCACCTAACAAAGAATGTGTGAAGTGGGGAGAGGAAACAGAACCTCCCTGCAGGCCTGTGGAGTGTCCAAGGACCGCGGTGGTTTGCCGAAAATGCCTGCTGTCCTTGCCTTAAAGGTCCCTGCCTCCTCAGCATGTCCACTCCCCCCGCTCCCCCAGCCCGAGCGGTCACTGCGGAGCTGCCCACACCTCCAGGCCCGAGCTTGAGAATGGCTGCCTGTGACTTGACTTAGCAGTTTAGTGAGATTCATGTTGATCTTTATCCTATATAGTTCATTCAAAAAGAATAGTTCCCATTTTTGAAGCAGAAAATATCCAAGGGCTTGAACTACTTTAGTAGAATTCCTGAAATCTTCCTTGCTTCTTTTTCCAAAGTGAGTGAAAAATTAGAAACTACATTCTTGATCTGAAATTAAAAGAAGGGAAGAGACTTCCCCGGTGGGCCCCGAACCTGCCGGCCCCATTACCTGGTTCAAGGAGTACACGTACACTTTCCCTTGCTCCTCCTTCTCCACGCCCATGAACATGGGCGCCCCGATCAGAAGGATGTCCGTGTTGGAGTCTTTATCGACGTCGACTGTTGTCAAAACGCTGCCGAAGTAGGAGCCGATCTGGGACCCAAAGAGACCCAAACAGTCTGATGAGCATCACAGATTCTCCAGGAAGCAGAAACCCTGCATTTCCTTTCCTTACACCAGCGAGGAGAGCACGCGAGACTCAGGTGGCAGAGGACACAAGGGACAGAGATGGATGCCACCTGGAACTCTTTGTTGGCTCTTGCGTGAGGCTGTTGGCTGGTCTGGCCCCTCCTGGGGGAGGGGCAGCCGTTTGAGATTCCACAGCTTCAGAGACATGATTCCCTTTAGAATCACCCACCGTGCCCTGCCTCCCCCGACCATACACTTTCTTCTCCACAAATCAGAAAAGATCAGTAATACTGCTGCAATTTTTTTTAAAGGAAATGAGATAAGCAATAGAAGGCTTTTGGAAGCGCTTCGGTGCGTGTTTAAATGCAGTGGTGTGAACACAGGCACCGGCACACACCATGGGGAGCCGACTTGTACCAGGACCTTGGGGTGGCACCTGTCACCTTAGAGTCGATACTGTCTAATGAGAAGGCTCCGAGTTTACATGCTACAGATAACTTCCAGTTACCTCCAGGAGGAAAGGCTCATTTTCCTGCCTGTCATTTGACACCTCACACCATCGGGGTTCTTCTTAACTGGCTTTCTTCTTAACTGGCTTTCCCCCGCTCTTTCTTCCTATTTACCTTCTGACTTTCCTTCTAGACTGACCGGATCTCATCTCTTATTAAGACCTTCTGCATCCATCTGAGCTGAAAACAGTCTTTCCGCCTTCCAAATGTCCAGTCTGAACCACAACCTTCCTCCCTGATGTGTCCCCTCTCTTTTCTTGTACCTGGGTTTTACACCTGTACCTGCATCTGTTCTCTATGCATCTTTGCTCTACCCCATCCAACGGAAGTTTTCCTGAGGCCAAAGACCCAGGAACCTAACCCCGGCCGTTCTCAGCAGAGGAGGAATAGGGCGGTGTTGGTTTTCTTTTCAGTTAGGGCAACAGGCAGTTCAGTTAAATGTACACAGAGTAAGAATGATTAATTTCCGACAATAACGGCCCGGCGTACCTGCTCTCCATGGAGGGTCTGGAGAATCTGGATGTCCCCGCCTTCCATCCGGTAGATGACGACCTGGCCCGTGTGATTGTACCGGGGCTGGCCCGCGATGTACAGCACGTCTCCGGGGATGGTGGCCGAGGTGACTGTGTACCCTGGCACAGGAGAGATGCCAGCTATGCGCACTGACCTCTCGCAGTCCGCGCCCACTAAAGCAAGAGCCACTTCAGACAGTTGGGAGAATGATTTCTGTGTTCTTACATGGAGTTCCTTTTTTAAAAAAATAACTGTGTGTATTTTAAATGCAGATAAGTTCGTTTTGGTAGAAGCTTTGAGTGTGCTCTCTGATTAGCTACCACAGTATTTTGTCCTAAAAAGGTATTTTTCCCATGACCTCAGTTTTCCTTTGTTTAAAGGCGCAAATAATATAACAACGAGGACAGGAAAAGAAAATAAACTCACAAAGAAACTCTCGCCATTGCACTTTACCACTTTGTAATAAATCAATCCTATCTCATCCGAACACATGGGTCTCTGTGCTACAGAAACTGTAACTTTATATAGTTGGAATCATAGCAAATGTAAGACTTTTCTGTGTTGTGGCCCAGGTTTTAAATGATAATTTTAAATACTTGAAGCTGATTTTTCTGAGTAACAGCATAAAGGTTTGCATTGATAACACAGGATTATTCCCTGATGGAATGGTAAAATTTAGGTGCTTTTAATTTTTTTTGGTATTATACTTAAGCCTGGAAAGACATCTTTCAATATTTAACTTTTTTCTTTCTTTTGTAGTTTTTCGATGGTAAATTTTAAGGACTAAGTTACTGGATCAAACTTTTCATCGTTCTTTGGCCAATTGTTTCCAGAACATTTGTACTGTATCAATGAACAACTACTAAAGGAGAGTAGAGTTTTCTTCAAACTCTTCCGGACACTATGTATCATCACTGTTATTTATTTGTAGATGTTCTAAAAAGTGCTAACCATAATCTAATAAAAGTAACTTGCTGTGGTTTTTTAAATTTGCACGTGTTTGATGTAAAGCGAGGGTGGCCCTGGCTGGGAGGCCCAGTTGGTTACTGTGTCGTCCCGATACGCCAAGGTTGTGGGTTCGAGGTCAGGCACACACAGATCCGGCCAATGAGCGCGTCAGTAAGCGGGACAACAAATAGATGTCTCTCTCTCAAAAATCAATAAATTAAAAAAAATTTTAACAGGTTTTCATGTTTAATCATTCCTCCTTTGAACTGGGCTTTCGTGCCCTTTAAATTTTAAATTGAATCTTAAAAACAAATTATTATTAATTTCTGAGCGAAGAATTTGATTTCCTCTTTGTGTCTCTGGAGAATTCCGCTAAGTCAATAAATAAAAATGACCATCGGCAGGTGTTGACGGTACAGAGGGAGACGCGTTCTAATAACCCACACTGTCCGTCATGGGAGCAGAAAGCAGACCGGTTTTGAAAATGTCACAGAATGGTACATCTCACTGAGAAAAAGATTATATGGACAATTTACCTACCAAGTATCTCACCATAAGGTTCCACTTTCTTCCAAGATTTTGATAAAGAAACAGGTTTTGGTACTAAAATATGTATTCTTCTCACAAGTGCTACAGAAACAATTCCTTGGGCCCATTTTCCTCATGAATATTTTTCTGATGTTCTCATTTCTTCATCTTCCTTTGAGCTTCTAAAACTTATTTTACATAATGACTGTTCTTTTTAAAACTGCAATGTGCCATATTTTCGCATCACTAACTAGAATATTGCTTCCAAATAAAATGGTAGGGTCATGTTTATACACAAAACGGAGGAGGAGGAGGAGGGAAGCCGCTGGTGTGCGCGCCGCTGCTCTGCTGAGAAATACCCAGTGGAAGGGAGGGGAGCTGGTTAGCACACACTGGCTTTTGGTTTTTGTTTTAATTTTCAGAATGAGGAAGCCAATAAAAGAAGGTTTGAAAGTAAGTGGAGAACTGTGTTTGTGGCTTGGGGCTGCGTGCTCATTCAGGGCGTTGGCTCTGACGGTTGGCACTCGGTAACTGGGCCGATTACTAGCGGGGACCTTCATGGGGACAGTCCCTGGCGGTCAGGGGGTTTACTGGCTGAAGCTGGGCCGTCTAGTGACCACGCGGAGGGAGGGGAAGGAGGGCCAGGGAAGGGCCAATGTCGTGAAAGGTAAATAATTATAGCACGTCTGCTTACTCCTGCTCTTGGGAAAGAAAAGCATGAAACGGGAAGGACATCCGATGGCGCAGCCCGTGCGCGCATTTATGAAGAGCAGGCCCCGCCCACTGTCCGAATCTGCCCCTGGGGAAGCGAGCTGGGACCTGGGGGCGCAGCGCCGACAGGTAGGATCAGCGGGCCCCCGTTTGCCTCCCCCCACCTCCATCTCCCTGACTCCGTCTCCCGCGATCAGAAATCAGCCAGCTGGGGGAGGAGGCCAGGACGGCCCCTGACTGATTCTCACAGTTATAGCCACTTGCTAAGCACATACGGGGACAAGGCAGTTTGTCACTGGGTCACAGCACGACGGGCCCTGGCTGTCCCCTGAGCGGCGGGCAACAGCTCCCACTCCTGCTTCTTTCTGCTATTGCTGGGGTGGGACCTGTTAGTGGTCTGTCCACCTCTCCGCTCCCCCCCATCTTCCCCCCAGGCTACCAGCTTGCAGCCCCAGAGACCCTGCCTGCACGCCCAAACTCTTCTCGGTTTGTCCCCGACTCGAGGAAACCTGTTAAAAGCCTCATTTCAGATTTAGAATGATACTGTAGAGAAAAAAAGTTACGTTTCTCCCCTGCCCTCCCTCCTGGGTGCTTTTGTGTTTTAAAGGAAATCTTACGTGTGTGTGTATTAAACTTCATGTTGGCAAAATGTCATGGGTGCTACCCTGTGACTAAGCTAACGGAATGATTTCTGAAACAAAAAACACCACGGGGAGCACGGGGTAGACAGCTTACTCTCAAACGTTCTTTCTGCCCTGGCTGGTGTAGCTCAGTGGATTGAGTGCAGGCTGTGAACCAAAGGGTCGCTGGTTCGATTCCCAGTCAGGGCACAAGCCTGGGTTGCGGGCCAGGTCCCCAGTGGGGGCCATGTGAGAGGCAACCACACATTGATGTTTCTCTCCCTCTCTTTCTCCCTCCCTTCCCTTCTGTCTAAAAATAAATAAATAAAATTTTTAAAAAAATCGAAGTCTGCTTTACCCAACCATTAACCCAAGCTTTTTTTGAAAAACAGATTGAAGATCCTTTAAGAATATTTGTTTTTAAAGAACTCAGTCACATAACAACAGCATAGTACACCAGAAAGACTGTGGTGTCATGAATTAAAATGGGTGACCTTCCCGTGTGACGGTGCCACCCACACCTGTGTGGACGTCTTCAAGGCCTGGAAGTTTGTACACACTCAGCACTGATTCGGAGTGGTAAGTCAGCCACTGTTCGCATGACGTATAATAAATACACAGGCACCAGCTTCCTGTTGCCGCTGTGACAAATGACCACAGACTGTGCGGCTTAACACCTTTGGAATTTATTATCTTACGAAGTTAAAAGTCCGCCTGGGCCGACATCACGGTTTGGGTGGGGAGGGCGCATGTCTTTGCTCTCTGTGGCTCCTGCAGACCAGCAGGTAGTCTGGTCATCTCAGGGCCAGCACCACGGCCCGACTCTGGCCGTCCTTCTCACCCTGGCTCCCTATGACCACGCCCGGAAAAGACTCTCTGTGATGAAGGACCCGTGGGATTGGACTGGGCCTGGCCAGGTACCCGGGGCAAGGTCTTCATCTCAAAGTCCTTAACTGAATCACATCTGCCAAGTCCCTTTTGCCATAAAAGGTCCGGGTCCGGGGATTAGGACATGAGCCTTTGGGGGCCATCAGTCCGCCGACCACAGGACTCGTAAGAGGAATGTTTGTTATGGAGCATTACATAATAGTAAAACAACAGACAACACCTAGGGAGTGTTCTCAATCTGTCAGGTATGAAATGAACCAACTTATAGGTGTTGATTAATATTCCTAACTATCCAAAGTACATATACCTATATGTAATTATTCCACATATGCAGTAATTCTTTCCATATTAGAAATCAGCAAATTGAAGTTTTGAGGAATGAAGTAATTTTCCTAAAGTCCTAGCTGAGGGCAGAGTCGGGAAACAAACCCAAGTCCCCATGACCTCCGAGCATCTCCGACTGCACCCCGGGGCCGCCATCCCTGTTAGTTTATACTCCTCCCTTTCATGGGCATGTAACGCTCTGTTAGGGGGTTTACCATCCGCTTAATGAGTCCCATGTTTCTTGACACTTAGGATACACTATTTCCCCATTATCATAAATAACAATACAAGGACGATCATGGCTCGGTTGCTATTCTTAAATAGTAACTGGAGTTTTCCATCAGTTAGAGCCTTGGAAGTAAAACTCCGGGTCGATGTGGCATGAACATGTTTATGGCTCTGCGCACACACTGTGAATGAGTTATGCTAATCTATATGCCACCTTTACACGTGAGGACAAATGCCCCATGATTCTTCCAGCTAGGACAGGAAGGAGCCTCAGGCTGAACTGGTTCTTGAGGGCAAAGTGTCTCCCATAAAACAGTCCCAGGGGACCTTAGAACATGAAGAACCTCTGGAAGCCGTCTAGTCTCACCGCCTGGTGACCTTGAGGTGGTCTACGACCCAGTGCTTGTTACACTAGCACTGATAGTGCTTCGCTGTCTGGCAGTGCTCACCCCAAAACGCAGCTTCTTCAGCGAAGGGACAGGTGCGCCTTATGTAGCTGGTTGTCCTCTATCATAACCCGTGTTTGGCACCTTGCAGGCACTTGTTATTTCTTAGTGCCTTTGGTCAACCCAGATTCAGGCATTTGGTAGGGCGACACGCACCCTAGAACAAGAACCTGGAGCCCGACATTCCAGCTTCAGGTCACCATATGTAGTCGCAACCTAATCTTTCTGTTCTTCAGTTTCTTACTTTGGAAAATTACAGGTTTGCTTTATGCTCTTTAAGATCTCCCGTAATGCTAACACTTGATTATGAATCTGAAGCCCACCGACGTCCTGTTACATCACAATCCTCCCAATAGTTAAAAGATACACAGGTGTGCACTTTGCTTTCTAATGATCCCTTTCTTCAAGTTTTGGGGGAGAGGGATGGGTAGAAGGCGTTTCTTTCCAGATCTGTATCCTTTAGATAATCTTCCACAGACGTAGTTTGGCATTTTCTTTTGTGATGGGTGAGGCTTAGAACAATGCATGGATATTCTAGCTGCTCTCTGAGCAGGCCAGAAGCTAATAGGACCTTAATGAGAAACAGACTAGGATTTCATGAATGCATTTCAATATGTCTTAAGGGGTTTTCAGCACTCACATTATAGCCGCTGCTTACCATTATATGTTTTTATTTATCTAAAAAGCCTCAGGATTTATTCTTTTTAACTTCTGTTGCCTTTATAGCTTTAATGTGTGCCCTCAAATTAGGAGACGTATGAACCTACCAGTAAATACCTGTTACCATCCTTCTGAAGTGGGAAGAAACTGGGAGCAAGAAGAAGACTTGCCTCCAGGGCAGAGAGATCCCAGAGTGGAATGCCGGCATGCTAAAATACCAGTGCAAAAAAAAAAAAAAAAAAAAAAAAAGCAGGAGGTATTTGTTTTCATACCTCTGCGGCCCCAGCACCAAGAACCATGCCTGGGCAAGACAGGCACTTCCAAAATATTTGCTGAGTGAGTACAGAGCTGGGGAAGCACACCTTGAGGGTCCTGGTCGTCCTGGGCCCTTCCAACTGTTTAATGAGATCCGTTAGTGATGGAAGAGGCCCGACTACCACCTGGACAGCCCCTCCTGGTGCAGACCTCCAGTGAGGCGAGCTCGGACACAGAGCTCCTCGCTCCAGGCAAGTCTTTGGAAAATGGGCTGATCACATCACTGGGTGCAACTTCAATATTTGTCTTATTGATAGAGCCATTAAAGAAGCAGCCATGTGGCAAATCAATTAGAATTTTCTTTAAAAAAAACTAATGATAGAGGATATTTAAGAGACTATGGATAGGCAACAGTAATATACACTTAAAATTGGTTGAAAGAGTAAATATTATGTTCAGTGTTTTTCTCACAATAAAATAACAGTCTGATTCTTAGGATATCAGCTGGCTCAAGGTTCCTTTTTCCAGCCTCACTTCCTGTCCAGCAGGTGCAAGGCTCTTCTGGAAATCCAAGAGAACACCAGACCCAGGGAGACCTCCGAAAGGGCACCTATCAGTCTACATCATCCGCTGCGCTGGACAGCCCTTCCGAGAAGGAAGGACTTCTGTCCTCTGCAGTTTTGACTCTGGCTGCTCAGAGACCCGGAGACTTTCACAGGCCCTGCAAAGCCACTGACTCTTGGCAGGGATCTGTCTACATAGTTTCGAGCAAGCCAGCACAAACATAAGCAAACAATGCTGAAAACAAAAACAAATGAAGACCCAGGAACTTGCTGTCGATGGCATCCCAACGTTACCTAGGTAGGAAGCGAGCGGCTCCTTCCTTTCGGCGGACTCTGCATTGAAGGTGGTGTTGTGGGGGATGATGATTTGGCTTGCCTTCTGCATGACCACTGTCCCGTTCCAATCATAGGCTCCTACCGCTCCCAGCATGACCCACTCCTGACCCAAAAAGAGAAAACAGTGATGTTTCATCAGAGTGGCAAGTGCAAACCCTTACACAGCACTGACCACGAGGTCGGAATGCCTCAAAGTGCTGTGCACACATCGACTCACGTAACCCTCACGATAACCATGGGGGCTAGACTCCGTCGTCACCAAATCCACGTGACAGAAGGAGGCGGAGGCCGGTAAGTGTCCTGCCGTGGGCTCTACGGCACAACAGTGCCCTGAAATGTCACTGTGCCTCTGCAGGGACCCTGGTGCCTTTCCTTCCACTAACTACAAGCGAAAACCCTTGAAGATGTTAACACTGAGAAAAAGATACATTCGGTACCATTAGCAAACATTTCAAATTAAGTATTTCATTTAGCCAGATGGAATCACTACAGAAGGCGGACCTCAAACCGATTCAAAATTATTACAAAGTAGCAAGCCAGCGGGAGCACATGTTTTCAAAAGGGGACACTTGTGGGTGCCATCTTCCGACTTGGATGAGAAATGTCACCACAGTCTGAGCGACTGCTCAGGCCATAGACCGCAAGTCACACATGTAATGCATATGCCTGGGTACTGGTTTGGGGAGGAAACCTCAGACAATATGTACTTCATATTCTTGAAATATATTTGTGAAACACCTTTTATTTTCTTGAAATGAAAGAAGCTATGTCATTTTCAGGCGGTCCACATACCTGTGAGTAGTGCGCACTGAAGCCAGTCTGCGACATTTCCATTTCGAACGACGACGCTGACTGGTCGGCCGTGGCTGTGACACGGGAAAAGAAACGCCTGTTAGCACACTGCTCACTCGAGGGAGACAGAGACCCCGTCCACCCTGTGGTCCTTACCAACCAGAGCTCTGACATCTTCAGGGCATTTTTCAGCCATGCATTTCTCATGCTAAAACTCCTAGGCAGGCTGGTGAGAGGACGAATTTGCAGAGGGCTGGCTAACCTCTGCTCCCTTGCTAGGGTTGCTGGGACGTCCCCGTTCTCGCTGTGTCCTTACACGCTCGTGTGCTGACAGGGCTCCCGGTGCTTGACACCCACCAGCTGAAAGCCTGAAGCCCTGTAGTTGGGAACCTCCGGTCCTGGGAGCGCTCCTGAGACATTAGCCCAAACTACCTGGTGCCTCTCAGGCCGAGGACACTTCATCCACATTTGAAAGAGGTCTCTTGCTTCTACCAGCCCCGCCAGTGTATCTGGCTAGAGACTCCCTCTGAATCCCGCTGTTTGATAGAAGTGGAGCAGATTCTGGGCTCGTGTCTGCTCTGATTTCCGGCTGTGGGTGTCGCTCACAGATGAGGAGGGACTTTGTGACAGGGCTCTGGGCCACATGCCACTCAGAATCATATGTGTATGTATGTATGTACGTATTTAAGACCCTATCCCCATTTTGAAGGTTGTCACTACAAGCAGAGCTCATCCTGAGCACTCCACAGAAGCGAGCTCCTCTCAAAACACCCCCACCCCAAGGCCACAGCCTCCCGAGGGGACTGAGGTGACCTGGATTTAGTGGTGTTCCACGGGGAGTTACTGATTTATTTGGCCTTGTAGATAAGTTAAAAATAGAGCATATTTTAAGACTATCAGTCTGCCCCTTCGTTGAGGCATGAGATTAATCAAATTTGTGGAACCAAACTTATTTACTTGTTATTTCCGGGCATAAATTTGTCAATGAGCCCACCCATGAGTGCCTTTTTTTATAGGATGAGCTTCAGTGGGGAAATCAATAAAAAATTCAAATATATCATTTTAATCTCATGAATTGCCCTCTAATTTAAATGACTGAGAGGCACTTTAATTTTAATTGGAACTTTTAAGTTCACAATACTTGAAGGTGCTTTCTCACTGATCTTTGCCAGATTGATCATAAGAACGCCGTATGGGAAAATATATTTGCAAATGATACCTCGGACAAGGGTTTGATCTCCAACATATATAAAGAACTCACACAACTCCAGTCTAGGAAGACAAACACTCAATTAAAAAATGGGCAAAGGACCTGAACAGACACTTCTCCAAGGAGACATACAGAGGGCCCAGAGACATGTGAAAGGATGCTCAGCATCATTAGCCATCAGAGAGATGAAAATTAAAAACACAATGAGATACCACTTCACACCAGTCAGAATGGCCATCTTAAACAAAACAACAAGCAACAAGTGTTGGAGAGGTTGTGGAGAAAAGGGAACCCTACTGCACTGTTGGTGGGAATGCAGACTGGTGAAGACACTGTGGAAAACAGTATGGAATTTCCTCAGAAAAGTAAAAATGGAACTGCCTTTTGACTCAGCAATTCCACTACTGGGATTATACCCTAAGAATCCTGTAACACGAATTCAAAAGAACCTATGCACCCCAATGTTCATAGCGGCACAATTTACAACAGCCAAGTGCAGGAAACAGCCTAAGTGCCCATCAGGAAATGACTGGATCAAAAAACTGTGGTACATTTACAGGATGGAATACTATGCAGCAGAAAGAAAGAAGGAGCTCCTACCCTTCACGACAGCATGGATGGAACTGGAGAACATTATGCTAAGTGAAATAAGCCAGGCGGTGAAAGACAAACACCTATAAGTGGAACCTAATCAACAAAACAAACAAGCGAACAAAACATAACCAGAGACATGGAAATAAAGAACAGACAGTAACCAGAGGGGAGGTGGGAGGGGCTAAAGGGGGAAAATAGGGGAAGGGTCACCAAGGAACATGTGTAAAGGTCCCATGGACAAAGCCAAAGGGGGTGGGATCAAGGGTGGGAGGTGGGGATGGGTGGGGCAGGGGGGAATGGTGGGGGGAAAATGGAGATAATTGTACTTGAATAACAGTTAAAAGAGAGAGACAGAGAGGGAGAACGTGCCAGCACATTCCCAGGCTGTGTTCTGCTGGCAGCTGGGAACGGTCTGGAGATCTCCATCATGTCTAGATGGAACTTTCTACAGACCGGTGGTGACCCAGTCATGAAATCAACAGGGTGAGTCTCAACCAGCATTTTGTTTTAACTGAAAGAGAAGAGGATAGAATGGAAGGGACGGGAAAACATCAGAGTGCACTGCATACAATAAAGGTTATTTTGTGAGATTTTGTTTTATATGCATCGACATGGGCGCACTGGGTCCCAATACAAACTATTGTGGGTTGGTGTCAAAAAAAGCTTGATGGCTATCGCTCTAAATGATTTTCTTCCCTTTCTGTACATTTTAACTCTCTGTCAGTCCCCTCCTGCCTTTCCCTCGTCACCTGGTCCCCGTTGTCCCCGTCACGCCCCTCCCACTTCATCTCCACATTTCCCATTCTCCGCTCATAGCAGGGAGACGAGAGAGGGCTTCCAAATGTCCATGTTTAAGATGCAAAACAACAGTCCTTTCTGCGTCCTCACGAGGACAGACAACTGGATCAGGACGCAGCCCCAGGGTGGCCTGCGCAGGTGGCTCCTCATCCCCCGTGAGGAAGAAGGCTGGTCTGCTGTCTCCAGATTACCAGAGAATGTGAAGGAAAAAAGAGGCTTTTCCAGTTTGCCTGACGTAACAGTTGCGAAAAACTTCTCTCCTATCAGGAAGGATCCAGTTGCACAGTCAGCGGTCACTTGCCACCATGTCCCTAGGGCCCTGACTCATCATCCCGGAGGGCCAGTCACCAGTGACAAAGCAAAGACAACATCTACAAAGAAGTAACAGGACTCAGACGAACGCGGGGGTGGGGGGGGGGGGGGGGGGGGACTGGTGTCTCACTGCCCCGGGACTCGAGGCAGCGTTCTGGGAAAACCTTGCGAAGGGGCGCGGAGTGAACAGGAGACAGGGAATGAACTAAGAGGTTCTTGCATAAGAGCAGTCCCATAGACGCCCCAAAGGAAACAATGACAATGACAAAACCTGAACAAGCGTCTCCATGTTCCCACCACGCGGGCACGTTTTTGTTCCCCTGTGTCTCCCTGACCACTGTCTCCATCGGCTCTCACATCAGCATTGCCTGTCCTTACAAACACGGCTCCCAGCAGGCACCACTCTGTGTGAAACTGCCATCTGTCTCAACGATGGAGTCACAGGAAAGGATGCTGTTCCGTGCTGGCTATTGCACACAGTAAGTATGCATTAGCCACGTGGTGGGAATTAATGTCAAAGACCCGTTCCAATGAGTTTGAGTTGTGGAGAGAACGTGCAGAATGGGGAGACACAGCCGTACCTTCGAGGGCAAATATTCTTTCTCCCAGAGCTTCGACGATCGTGACGAGGGCCAGTTCATCAGAGACGTTGAAGAAGTGCTTCTCAGTGGGCTCGCTTGCGATAGACTTGATTTCCTCCACAAATGCTTCAGTGCTTAAATTTCCTCGGCTGTAGCTGCCAAGGATCTAGGATGCAACAGAAATGGTAAGAATATATTTTAAATTCTATGCATTAAGTAAGGATCTCAAGCGTCTTGTCAGTAAACAAGAGGTGGTTTACTATCTTAGCATAATGCAATTTTTATGTACTTCCACATTCTTGGAAGAATAATTACCAGAAAACACAGATTCTTTAATATTAACTGTTTCATACTATAGTTGGTGTAGGAGAATTTAAGGCTGATCCTGTATATTTGTGACAGTCTCCTCCTTTGTATTCCTGTGTACTTGTTGATTAACAGCTGCATCTTTAAGATCTGACAGTTCAAAAGTAATGTTATAGTTTCTGAATGTCTCTGAATGTTGCATTATGCTAGACAGTGACATCACTGTTTGCTGGCAAAGCAATTAGCAAGTGAGTTGCTTGACCTTGAACTGGCAGTTCTTCCTGAACATCTTACCAGGGGGCAGTCTAATACATGCATATTTTAAACAGATATCAGACTCAGAAGTAATCTAACTTGGCAATCTAGAAAATGAGCAATTGAGACTTCCTGTTTGAAGCCAAGCGCTCCAGATAGAGACATTCATTTTCATAGAGAAGGGAGGCAGGAGTGATCTGGTATAGCTAACTGCAATTATTTAGATATCCTAGAAGGTTTTCTCAAACATGTAGTTTATTTTCTAAAGTCAGGTTTATTGAGATAGAATTTATATATGGTAACATTCGCCCTTTCTCGATAGATGATTTGGAATCTTGACAAACCTATCCTGCGTGGCCCCACTGCCTCGGGGAGCAGAATATTTCCATCACCCCGAAGTTCCCTCTTCTCCTTTGTAGCCAGTCCTCCTCTACCCCAAATGGGTCAAGTTCAATGGGGAAAACGCCCAAATGATATCCTTAAAGAATAAATACAGAACTTATAAATGCAATATGGGAATACATATTTTGAGGAAAATGTAAGAGAAGAGAATTTCCATGAATTGCTGTGACTTGCATCCAGTTTGAATGATTCCGCATCACAGGACCAATATAAAAACAGAGACAAATGTGTTTTGGTCCTGCACCCAAGCGTCTGGGAGCCTGGGAAACATTGCCTCCCATGAATGAGGAGAGAGGCAATAACACATACATCACTCCTGTCTCACGAAAGGCAAACATGCCAAGGCCAGGCACTTGGCTCTCTGCTAGTATCTACCCGACATGCAGACTCGGAGCTGGAGGCCCCTTGAGGCAGATTCATCACACGCAAAGTGCACACTTCACGTCTAGGTAGTATGGTGCTTTTTGTGTGCAAATGAGTGAATTTCTAAGGTACTTTCCAACTTCTCCAATTTTCATTTGAATGCTGTAGGTGAGCCTGTTTCACAGCAGATATAGTCCCAGCCCTTATCACTTAAGATGAGAGTCTGAATATAAAACAGGCCTTTGCTAGCAGTGTCTGCTATCCTCAAGTGACAGAGGAGAGCCCATGGGCCAGAGGGCCCAGAGCAGCTCAGGACTTGCACCAAACCTGAGGGTTTCATGGGAAATGTTTGCGAGGTTCTCACAGACATGGCTCATTCTTTTAGTCGTCAGTCCTGGGCACTCTCGCCCCCTGCCCCCCGCCACCCCCCCATCTCTGCGGTATTCAAGATCCCATGGTGAGTAAGAAACGGTGGAGGAAGAGGAACATTCCGACTGATAACTGGCCAGTCCCTGAGGCAGACTGGTTCCTGAGCAGCATGCAAGGGTCTTGAGAAATACGCCAAATCTTCCGTGTGAACGCACAAGGCGGGGAGTAGAATCACTGTCCCATTGCCTAGTTTGGCACCAACTAAAAGCATAACAGATTCACTGGGGGAAAGAAATAGGAGTTGGGAAAATAACAAGTAATTATTGCTAGCATGAAATTTTCTCACACGTTTTTATTTATACCCTTTTGAAGGCCAGTTTGATAAATCACAATTCATTGATTAAAATGGGAAGGGAACTCATGATTTCATGGTTCTCCAGGAAGATTAATGCACTTATAGGACCTCTGGGTGACCAGACGCAAGGCAAAGTATGAAGAGCGAACTAGGGACCCAACAAACGGAAACATAGTGATGGAAGGGCAAGAAATGCTGGATGTGTGGCCAGATACCACGTAAAGGTGATCGAAGACGCACTTACAAGAAGTCATCCACCGATAGCTACTTTCTTCCCAGTGAAGTTTTCCTAATGTGTTAATGCTGCTGATGGTTAATTCAGTTCCTGGCCTGCCTCTGTGACACCTGGGATGCTAGACTGAGCCCTCTGGGGGAAGCTGAACAAACGCTAGCACCTTTGGTACCAGTTGTCGGGGAGAGGCTGGGCGCCCCCTGGCAGTGCCTACTGAAGAGACCAGCCCTAGACCCTACTCGTGAGTGGTACCCCTGAGTTGTTCTCAACCGTGGAAGACACCGAAATAGTTACAAAAACGGAGAGGTAATAATGAACAGAAAGTGTCAAAAGATAATTTGCAGAAGTAAAACAGGGGTGAAGAGAGACTGATTTGTTTTATTCTATCTTGTTCTCCACATGAAAAAGCAAATGGTGCAGTGCAAACTCGTCACTGCGTGCAGCCCAGGGGAGGGCTGGAAATGCAGGCTGGACGCAGCCGTCAAGGTCTCCAGCTGAGAGGAGGTGTGTCGTCTGTGCGGGCATCTCTGAAGGTTTCTGAGCAAGGAGGGAACATGACCCACCCCTGAGAGACCTGCTAGCTCTAAAACACTGATTTTATTATTTCATGCTTGCAACCTCCTTGAGATAAAGATCCTTTAAGACAGAAGTGCTGAGTGGCCTGCGCTGTGCTAGGTGCTTGTACAGTCATTGTCTCTCCGATTCCTTATCTGAGACAGAGGAGGAGAGACGACCTGACCCTATTGGACAGATACAGAAGCTGACGCTCAGGGTATGAAGTAACTTATCTATGGCCACGGAGCCAGCACACGGCAAAGGCAGGAGGACCAAGGGTTTCGGACTCCAAAGCACAGTGTCCTCTGCCCTTCCCCGCCCCCACCCTCCTCCTCCTCACTCCTGGAAAATGCCATCAGTCTGGTGCGGAGTCTGCTCATGCAGGCCCCTGGGGGCTGGCAAGGGGAGCAGACCTGTGGGACAGGGGACAGCTCTGCCACAAAAGGGTGCTTACTCCCTGACTTCCGCCTCTTGGTCGCTTTAGCAGCTCCGGGGCCACAGGAAAGTCCCTCTCGATACCCTAGGGCTTCCAGTTGTTGACGGTGAGGGCGCAGGCTGCTGCCTGCTTTGTGCTCCTAAGTTGGCGTCTCTTTAGATCTGGTATGGACTGTGGTGAGGCGGGGAGACTGTGGGCCCTTTGGGAGTGGGGACAGGTGAGCACCATCCCAGCACCTCCCAGAGACCCGGGCAGCAGCAAAGAGAAACCGGGGTGGGGGCGGGGCGTGGAGCTCGGGGACAGGGGCAGCAGCCCCACGGTCAGTGAGGTGGGTCTGGTTGAGGGGCCAGGAGACTCAGCCGTGTGGTCTACGGCCCTGGGGGCTGTGGCCCCTCGCTTTCTTCATTCCCAAAATGGGGAAATGAAAGCTACCCCCGGGGTGCCAGGAGGGACAGGGAACAGACATGAAGAAGCCATTGTAAGGCACAGAGTGTCAGGTAAGCGGCCACCTGACTTATTTTCCACATCTGAAAGATCTCTTTTTCAGAATGTCCCTCGCCATGGGGTGACACCAGAAAACGAAGTCAAGTGATTTCACAGAACTATTAGAAGTCGATTTAGGAAAAATCACTAGTAAGAGGTATGAAGTATTCAGACAGTCTCTCTCCCTGCATTTGCATCTTGCGGGTAGATGCTACCCATTAGGCACAGGCTGCTCTGCATTGGTGCAGGTGCGCTCACAGAGAGTGCGCAGGCCTTTCTGGGTCACGCCCTCTCCATCACCACTAGCAGGCTGGGCGGTCCCTCGGAACCAAAGGAAATGTCCTCTCTGGTCCCTCTGCCCTTCTCGTCCAGCGTACACGCACTTACAGGGAAAGCACGTTTGTGCAGCTGCTGGATGCTTCCCTTCGGCTGCACAGCGGAGGACATGGAGTGGAACGGACGGGGCGCTGCACGGAGGGCAGGAGTGGCCGCCAGCATCTCCCGATCCTCCCCAGCCCTGCAGTCATGGCCAGAGGTGGTGTGTGTGGAGGGGCCCCCACAACTGCGGAGCCCCCAAGAAAGCCCTCCCATAGCAGGGGACTTCTCCCTTGTCACAGGGTAGACTGTCCAGGGTGGACAAAAACTTAGGTGACCCGATGCTTCTTTCGTGCAACTCAAAGAGCTGTAGGCGTGGGAATATCATCCTTGACTTTCAGAGATAATAATTATTATTTTTTAAAGATTTCACGTATTTATTTTTAGACAGAAGGGAAGGGAGGGAGAAAGAGAGGGAAGGAAAGATCAATGTGTGGTTGCCCCTCTTACACACACCCCCTAGTGGGAACCTGGCCTGCAGCCCAGGCATGTGCCCTGACTGGGAATCAAACCGGCGACCCTTTGGTTTACAGCCCGTGCTCAATCCACTGAGCTACACCAGCCAGGGCTTTTAGAGATTATTATAAAGGGCATGTCCTGATTTCCCACCCTCCCAAATTACGGGAAAAATTATTAATTAGCGGGTAATGTTTATTTATTACCTAGGGTGTACTCAGTTCCCTTTCATCCTCCCTCCCTCCCTCCCTTCCCTCTCTCCTCCTCTCCCCGCTTTCCCCCTCCCTATTTCTGTCCCTTTCTTCCCCTCAACCTCCTTTTTCCTTCTTATGTTTTTTCAGCCCCCCCTTTGCATCTTTCCTCATGTTCCTCCTTTCTTGGTTTCAGTGCCTGGGTGTCGTGTGTGGCCTGGCACCGCGCCGGGCGCCGAGGACACAGAGGGACCAGACCTGACCCTGCACAGAGCTCCCTTCCATCCCGGGGGAGAAGCGCCTCCTCCCAACCTCGTCCGTGAGGTTTCCGTCAACACCCCTGACACGCAGAGCCGAAGAGCCGGTGGGGGCCGCGTACTCACAGCTATGGAGAACCGCTGGATGCTGTCGCCCTCGCAGTCCTGGATGACCTGACCCAGTCGATGGTTGTCGTGAGACTCGCCATCGGTCACAATGACCATGACCTTTTTGACCCCTCTCCGGGCGCCCCGGGCTTCCGTGAAAGCCTCTTTCCTGAAACAGACAAAAGAGAAGCAGATAAAGCACCCCCCGCCCCCCCGCCCAGGTGAGGCAGGGCGAGGAACAGAATGGGACACAAACCCGGGGAGCCCTGGGCTCTCCGTCCAAGGTCAGCACTGACGCCCGCTTTCCAGGCCGGGAGGCACAATGAGCACTGCTTGTCCTAGTTGCAGGGTTGGTTACTCCAGAAGATGGGGAGCTCCCCACTTGCTGATCACCATCTATCCCAGGGACAAAGGCCGCAGGGTTTCGCTCCTGGGACCCTTCAAAGGGAGGGTGTGACAGGAGCAGACGCCGGGTTTGGAGAAGGCCGGGTCTTACACGCTCTCCCGGCCTTGCTCTCTAAATGCTGCTCCTCTTCCTCTACAGGCCTCTTCCTCCTGCTTCGGGCCGCAGCTCCGGCTTTGGTGCTCCCCCTCACCCCCGCTCTGACAGGCGAGAGCAGCTTGGAGACTCGCTGCGTGGGGAGGCACGATGGGAGATACAAGAATATCTGTGCGGCTGTCTGTGCTGGAAGGTGCTCTTGGGGACGGGAGGATGGAGGCAGGGACGGGAATGAAGGCTGCAGACGGTGGCGGGCAGACCCGGTGGCAGGAGAGGGCTGGAGGGGCAGTGAAGGACCTGGCCTGGGGTTCAGGACGCAGGCTCCTGGGGCAGGTGGGCACAGGTGGCCGGAGAGAAGGGCAAACACGTGTTTCCTGTCTTCTACACACACACACACACACACACACACACACACACACACACACACACTCTCCCTCTCTTGGTTACTTTCTTTTATTCGACTCATTCTCTTTGTGGTCTTAGAAGAAAAGAGTACATTTTACTTGGGACTGAAATAATAAAAGGATTTTTATGTAATATTTTTCATATTTTGGTATAAAACGCCACCATCCTTGTACTGAGTGGTTCATTTAAACATTTCATTCTGGTCGTGAGGAAAAACAGCTGCAGTGCAGGTGATGCCAAATAAACTTCTCTCCCAAATTAACCTTGCAGACAGCGTGCACAGCACACAGTTTCCCCGCAGACACGCGGTGAAGGCACAGGCGCAGTCCTTTCTGAGCAGGGAGAAAGGATCCTGGCGAGGTGAGCAAAGGGATTTCATCTGTGACAGTCTTCCCTTTCAAGGGGCTTAAAGCAAGTATGACCATCCGTCTTGATTCTGTTGGATGCATACGTAGCATTTTGCTGTACCTTTTTTACATTTTAAATTTTTTCCTAACATTTTCAAAAGAAAAAAAATATGAGAAAAATATTGATCGCGGGGGACCGTGTGTCTCTGTCCTCTGTGCTACCCAAAGAGACTTTCTGACTTCTTCACATGCACAAGCAAAGGAGGAGACGGGGTAAAGGCTAGTATTTAAATGAAGTTCAATATAAAGGTCATGAAATTCAGTCCTCTTTTTACAGTTTGACTTTCTTAGAGGATCACCGAAACCTCCTGGTTCTCTTGAAGATCAAGGCCACACTGAGCAAACCTCAGCCGAGGGAGACGGCGAAAGGTCTTCCGTAGGGAGCATCTCACCGGTGCTGGCTCCCTGTAACGTAGCGGTGGCCCCGGGCTGACGCCCGAGTCCACCCTTCCTGTTCCAATTGTCTTCAGCCAGTTGCCTTGCACCCCCAAAGACCTCCATCCAGTGATCTTTCTTTACAATAAACAGGGACCTCCCTGCAGGCTTTGAAACAGGGGAAAAATCCCAGGAGAATCCCTTTCTTTGGGATAAGAGAATCAGGTTCTTATCATTAAACATGTGACCCTATTGAAAAGAAAGAATATTTGGGATAGGGATATGGGGACACACAAATATTTTGAACTGGAAGACAATGAAAAGGGAAGTAAAGGATTCTAAAACAATAAAAATAGTGTTTGACACGGGCCCTACCTGAAAGCAATAAACAGTCATTAAAAATATGCTCACACATGGAAAACTGACGTGCAAGCAGATTACACAGTCACATCACACGGCGCTGTCACTGTATACAAAGGTCAGTGACCTCTGGGTCCGCCGCAGGACCCTCGGTGAGACGCAAGGGCGAAAGCCAGACAGGGACGGGCAGGTAGAGTGGTATTTATGCAGGAGCGAACGCAGCCAGAATGTTCCGTCAGTCAGTCTCAAAGACGAATATTCATTCTTCCGTGGTTGCCTTTGGAAAAGGCACAGCTCCCCGTGGACTTGGAGCTTTCAAAGGGCACTTGGATCGACTGCGTGTGCGGTCACATTTAGTCAGTAACGTGAGGGGCACGTTCAGTGCACTGAGACGCACGTGCAAACTGGCCGTCCTACGGGCAGGTAAATGCAAAATCACCCCATCTGTTTGCAGTTATTTTCTCCTGGGCCCCATATAGCTAGAACCACATGCTTTTTTAACATTTATGAGTCTGAAGCTGCACATGAAATTAAAAATTTTTGAATACCCAACCTCTTCTTTGGAGTATCTGAATTACCAGTTTCAAGCCCCTTAAAGCACTGCTCTTGTCAGGAAGGTGACGGGAGCGCGCAGGTGACCAGCTCGGGAGAGCGTCCGGACGCTGAGCTGCTTTACAGAAGCCCCTGGACACGCCAGACTGCTTACGAGGTTAGCGACGCAGGGGATTCACAGCCAGAGGTAAGAGTTGAATGAAATCGGAAAAAATGTGGAAAAGAAGAGGTTCCACACGGCAAGGAAAGGACGACCAACCGCGGAGCGGGCCATGTGCTCTGTGGGGAGGGGACCGCAAACGGGAGGGAGCGAGGGAGGGGACGGAGGGAACTCGGAGAAGGTAAGAAAGAAGAAAGCGCAAGCATTGCGAACGAAATCCTTTCCACTTCCTTCCGTCTTCACACTGAGAACGGTTTCCAATAAGGCGATCTGGAATTCGGCCTTTTGAAAGCTCTTGTTTGAGGTCCTCCATAAGCCCAAGTCAGGCACGGTAAAATTACAGACACACTAGGATATACACATACATTGAGTAGCTGTGGGCTAACCATTGTTTTAAAGCTCAAAAATCCTAGAGGCTGAAAACAAAGAATGAAGGGAAAAGATAGTCATTCCTATTATGTCTTCATACCCAAGAACTTGATGCAGTAGAATGCCATTATTTTTTTATCAATGTTCCATCAATCAAACCCTTGGAATAACAGGAAAGATATGAGGAGTGGTGAGACTATAGAAAAACGCGAGTCATCAACTGTTGGCCAATTGGCAGAATCTAGCTTTCCACAAGACGGCTTTAAATGTTCCCGAGGTAAATGCGCTATCGACTCGGCAGAGGGCCACATCGGGGCAGCTGTTTTTGTACAGGCTTTGACTTTGGGTGGCGTTTTAAACATGTACCTGGCTGTGTCAATTCCAAGGGCTGTTTTAGTCTGGCGGCCGCCTCTCTGGACTATCTTCTTGGCAGCAACGAGGACTTCCTCCGTCGATGCGTAGGTGCTGAGGTTGAACTCGTGGGTGACATTTTCTCCATACTGCACAATTCCAACCTGAAACACCAAGCCACTGTGAGTTATCGATCCAGCAATAGGCCCAGTTCCAATTTCGATCAGTTTAGACCTGTAGACAGAGGAGATCCATCTGGATCATGCAGACCGTGTGGGCCGGGGGGGGGGGCGGGGCAGGACACCCCAACAGGCTCTGCCTTGACCTTCACGGCGCTTCCAAACCGGAAGACAGAGACCCAACACGACCCTTCAAATCCATGGAAAAGCTGTTACCAGCAAGCACAACCGAGGGCCCGAATTTAAAATAGGGGCTCAGGGAAGGGCTGGCAGAGGTGACATTCCGGTGGAGACCTTGCGTGGTGCTAGGAGGGCAGAGGCCTGCCCGGGGTGGTGGCTGAGAGGCAGGGCGAGACTCTCAGAGGGGACTGTGGACGGGAAGAAGCTGAGGCCGGAACAGGGAGGAATGCCCAAGAGCAGAAAGGTGGACAGTGAGCCCAGACCAGGAAAGGCGGCAGAGCGGAGCTAGAGAAGCCTGGGTTATGCGGCTCGGCTGTGGCTTCTCTCAGATCAGCCTTCTCCCTCCCCCTTTTCTTGTTCTGTCTGCCCTCTCTCACTGCCTCCTTCCTTCTTCCCCTCTTCCCCACAGGTCAGGTCGGATAATACGGGCAGAGCCCCCACAGGGTCAGACGGTAAAGAGAGTAACACGCCCCCAGGTTCGATTTTCCCTGGTCCGTAAGTCCCCACCCTGCCCCAGAGACACCCATTTCTCTCACTCCTTCTTCACGCCCTTCTTTAAAGGCTGATGTGAAGCAATGAACTGGTATTATTAAGGGGAATCCTGCAGGCTTGGTGTTGTCTCTGTGCATACAAACGTTTAGTGTAAATGCAAGTGGAACGATTTTGTTGCTCAGATAACCGTTATGCCTGACTCGGGGCGCCTCAGTGAATAAATGCTGCAGGGGAAGTTAATTGCTCATCCATTCAGGACGCTGTACAGAGCTGGTTTTGTTTTTATTTCCTTTTGTTTCTATTTGACCAAGCAGGAGGCCAAAGAACTCTGAAAACTGTCACTCTTGTCATTGCTCTTGGACATCCTACTGCTCGGGAGAATCTATTGAACACCCTAGTCTCTCATTTCTTCGACTTTCTAAACCTCAGTAATCCTTTCCTCTAGCTCACCTGTGTTATCCACTCCCAAGGTCGTGTCATTGACCTCGTCACCTGGGAAAACTGCAGCACCTCAATCTCAATTTCAAGTGTTCTTCCCTCTGACCACTGACTTCAGCTATTTACCTGTATACTTCGTTCGCTCCTTGACCGCAGCAAGACTTCCGTGTATTTGTAGAGCCTGTCATTTTTTTGTCCCCAGCCTAGACGCTGGGGCCCGTCACCATAATCATTTACTTGCAAACGTTTAACTCTTTTAACCTTGTTTTCCTTCCATTAACTCACTTGGCTGACTTCCAATTGTGGCTCAGTCTAAATATCTCCTTACTGCACATGTTCCTGGGGCACGCTGTCCTAGAGAAAACCCCACCACCTGTGGACTGGTCTCACTTTAAAGTTCGGTCCGTGAACCTCAAGCCTGGCACTGCCCAATAGTCCTACTACTTTTTACTAACAACGGCGCCTTGCTCTCGTGTACTGAGTTCAATCAGATCGAGTCATGAGCTGTTTCCCCTCGGGAGAAAGAGGGAGTCGGGCTTACACACTGGGAGGAGACCAAAGAGGCGGAAGTCACGCCAACTCCACAAGGCTGCTTTGCACCGTGTGTTTTCCACGGGCACTTTGTATATCTTACAGAACCTATCACGCATGATTAGATTATCTGGACAAACCATCTTCACACCGGGAATAGCAAAAACATTTAACACCTCGGTAAATTGGTGACCAGTGCTTCACATCTTATCTGTCCATCTGCCTATCTACCTACCTACCTCCAACACTTACCTCGCCCCCATCAGCGTCTTCTTTGTAAGCATTAAGGTGTAAGAGAACTTCCGATGGCCCATCCCCTCACCCCTTCCTTAGACTTGGCTTCTAACAACCCTCCCCGCGACTGTTTTCAATGAACGCCCTTGAACTGCTAGAGCTGCTCTGCTGCAACAGTTAAAAAAGACAGAAGTGCCTGGAAGTTCGCCCCCTCCCTGCCCCCTCCCTGCCCCCCCCTGCACCTGCACTTCACCTGCGGTCACACCCGTCTTTGTTCTCTGGTGCCACCCCATTCGGCTGCCCCAAAGCCCTTCCTATTCTCTTGTGGAAGCACTTCCATGTTAGATCGCGCCATTTGGCTCCTTCTCTCAGGGTTTGCCTCCGGCTGCTGTCTCCACCCTGCAGTTCTCCGTCAGTCAAGGCCAGACATCACAGCCTTGACCCTGGACCATGAGTCTCTCGCCCTCCATCTCCACTGTCCTCAGATCCTTCCATTTAGATGAACTGTCCTGAAATTCTTTCATCACGTGACTTGTTTGTTCAAAAAATGCTAATACTTCCACATTGCCTACACCAATGAGTCTGAAATACACTTTCAAAGAGAACTTTTATTCTAATTCAAGTAGAAAACAGATCACACTTCAAGCTGTCCCTTGAAATACCAGGCCTGTTGATTCAATTTTGGTTTTCTTCCCTGACCCTCAGTCACCTATCGGTCTGCCCACCGTCTCTATTCTCGCTGGCCTCCGGGTCTCCCAGCGTGAACTCTCTCCCCATGAGATGTCCTTCCTACTCCCTCCAACTCAGGGGAATTCTACCTGCTCTGTAAGATTCTCATTTCACTTCCTCTGCGGAACGCTCCCCACTCAGTCACCAGTGCAGCCCAAACCGATCTCCCTCCTGTCCCAGCTCCAAGCAGACTTGCCTGCCCTGCCCCTGTGGGTGCCACATTCTTCCCAACCATTCTGCATGCTTTCTCATCCCAACCACATGGTAAGGACCAAGGGGCAAAAGGCAGGGGCAAAGAGCGTGGACTGGGTCACTGCGTTTGGTATTCTCTTATCTCTTTCCACTGTTTTGCTTTGCTCACAGTTGACCTTCAAGCATTCTTACAACATGACTGTAGCATTTCACATAAGCAAGTAGGAAATGGAGATAGGAGGGGAATGATAAGCAGCAAAAGAGAGACACAAAGCAGTGTGGGAAATGAGGAGGGTGGGCAGTGGAAAGCCTAGTCTCAGGGAAATGGCATTTACTGTGGGTCCCTGGCTGATACAGGCTTCAGGAGCCAGATACAGGAAGGCCCGCTGTGTCTTCCCCAGAAAAGGGCCCGTTTGTTGATTTAATGGCAGAAAAATGGTCATATGACACAACGAACATACATGCTGCTTTGCTGACTATTGGTGGAACCCAATGCAACACAAATAGTTTCAGTCCCAGCTTAGGGTATAACTTGGGGCATGTGAAATAGACTCACACCAGCACGGGCAACAGAATCGGTAAGCGTGGGAATCAAATAACAAGACACAAACTGAGCCGAGAGGTGGGCACGCATTGCGAGGAGGCAGGGGGATGGGGAACCACAAACGTATTCACTGCCCCCCATTGAAAGGCCCGTGGAAGAGGAGCTCCAGCTCCCAACACCCAGATAAAGCGCAGACAGAGGGGTTTAAGTAGAACAGGGACATCAAAGCACTCTGGAGCCTGGAAAATAGGTCAGGGTGATAAGGAATTTAAATCATCACAGAAATCGAGAAAAAGAAACCAACCAACTAGCATCCTAGCTGACTTAAAGCAGAGCCTGGTCCTGGGAACGGGGCACAGGGGAGGGTGGGTAAGTAGGGAGCTGTGAGGAGTGATGGAGGTAGAACGATTCCAGGCGTTTTTGCTGAATGGAAACCAGGGTGGGAGCTCAAAGAAGCAACTGCATTACCTGTGGGCTTTTTCCAAAAAAAGGAGAATGGAAAGAGAGTAGCTGATGACATCCGGAAAAGAGCGGGTGCAGGTAGAATAACCACAGACTCATCAAGGGGGTGATGGTCACAAGGAGAAGGAACAGTTACTTTTCAGGGACAAATGAAACAGACGCGTTGACCTGGCAGATGCATTTGGACTTCTTGATTCGTGGAACCGAAGTCAGGTCTATAATTACATTCCAAGGCCGATGGGACCTGAGAGCTGATTCCGGCCATGGCACGAGCTGGCTCAGGGTTCCGTTACCTGAACCAGAGGTCGGTACCACTGAACAGAATAGAACCTTCCATGCAGACATAAGATCTATAACCCTTCTTCAGCTAGACCCCAAGCTAATACCCTCTCTCTCCCTTTCCCTGGGAGCACAGGCTCCCTTCTGTACGTTACTCGGTGCGATGTTAAAAGAAGGGTTCTGTGGGCGAATGACCCCGGAAGACAATGGGGAACATGAGTGAAACACACATCGTCACAGTGAGCCCCCCTCTGTTCTCTGTTCCCGTCTCTGCCTCTCTTTTTCCCTCTGCTGCTTACATTAAAAAAAAAAAAAAATCCACAACTTTGAGACAGTGCGAAGAGCAGGAATGTGTCCCAACTGCTCTGCTCCCAATCGGAAGCAAATCCTAACGTGATCTCAGCGTCTCCAGTGTGGGAACGTGCACCGGGGATCACGAAGTGGAAGATACAATGTATTCTTATTTAAGGGATATCTATCTATCTATATCTATCTATCTATATCTATATATCTCTCTCTATATATGTGGAGGGATATATTCCACACCTCCCACAACATAGTGTGGAAAACACTGCTTTACAATATTAAGAGTTACCTACTTATAAAGATTAATTAATTATTCTTTTCATTCAGTGTCACACATTGCAGTCACCCAAAGATAAGACTTGACCTCATTTCTAAGTGGGGAGTTTTCTGGGAATGGAGAACAAAGTTTTAGTGTTTTTCACACTGCCCATGACACCTAGCATTCTACTTAATCAATGAAATCATCATAAGTAGCTGCTGGATTAAAATGAATTAATTACCTAGATGGCTTCATTTCTAGGGGGCAGAGCTGGGAGAGGAGGACGGTGACAGTGGGGACTTCAGAAGGGGGACCCTGGGAGAAATCCCTGGGAGGAAGGCTGTCCTGTTTTCCATAAAACATAAAGTCACAACAGAATGACAGGGAGTGGAAGAAAGAGAATGCTTAAAAGAGCTGTGAAATACGCTGAGTAAGAAAGTCAGGAAGGGATGGGATTGTTCACTCAGTGAGAATTAGATCATCACCTTGTATTGTTAAATTGGAGTCACACCAGTGCCTGCATTTCAAGGCCCAGCAAGAGCTAAGGTCCATTCAACAACCCCCTCGGCCCATCAGTGGCGTCTTTAGGGGAGAATGTAAAGGCGGGATAAAACAATGCCAGGGTCCAGGTTTCCCTAAGATGCGCGATTGCTCAGCCCGACAAGAGCTCCAGTTTTGCATCTGGCCAACGGGTATCTCCCTCCCCCGAAACTGCAGCACAGCAGCCCTGCCTCACGACACTTTCGAAGGGAATCAAGTCAGGGCGCCACCGTGGTGCTGAGACAGGCTGCCGTCCAAGGTCGCTGTCCACACGCACCGTTCAGAGGCGGTCACACCAGGCTCAACCTCTGTCACCGTGGACGAGGACACGAACGGGCCGGCTCACGGGCAGATCAAACGAGCCCCGGAAACGTG
Source organism: Micronycteris hirsuta (assembly GCA_004026765.1). Taxonomy (NCBI): domain Eukaryota; kingdom Metazoa; phylum Chordata; class Mammalia; order Chiroptera; family Phyllostomidae; genus Micronycteris; species Micronycteris hirsuta. Next base: position 81,464 of record PVJI01002999.1, read on the forward strand.
AAGAATCTCGACGGGTGGGAGATCCACCTGGGATCAGGCGCGGCCTGCGGGCCTGCGCCGGGAGGAGAGGCTGCAGCAGCGAGGACCCACGCTCAGAGACCCGGCCAGTTCCTGCGAAGGTGTGAACACCGAGAAGAAAAGCCTGAAGGGGAGGTCAAGGTCAAGGGGAGTCTCGCAGTGGGGGGGGGATCCCCACAAGCCTTCGAGCTCAGTAACTTCATGAAGCAGCAGGAGAGATGGCAGCCATCACAATAACGATTTTAACACAAGAGAAAAGAAAACCTCCAGGAATGAGACTTCCCGGCGTGAATTGCTCGCCCCCCAGGTGCTGGGCGACACGGTGAACTGGAGTCGCAGGGGCAGGACGAAGGCACCAGCCGCCATCGTGGGCTCGCAGCGCCTACCTGGAGACTCACACGCATCACAGACAGTGACAAGCTCAGTGACGGGTGTGCAGACCCTGTGGGAACGAACGGGGTAGGGAGGGAGCTTCCCGGGGGAACGGTGGGCGGAACAATCACAGCAAATGGCAGAAAGTCACACTTGGACTGAGTCTAAGAAGTTCCCGCAGCACGCGGGGCCTGGGGTGGACGAGGGCATTGGAGGCAGCGGGGAAGGACTGGCACCAGGTGACAAATGCCTCCTAGTCCCCTGGAGAGCTGGGATGGTCGTCTGCAGGCAACTAGATCTTTATCAGGGAAATGCCAGGATCTGAGCTTCACCTGGGGAAGGTAACTCAGGTGAGTGACACATGGGGGTGGGGCACCCGGAGGCCAGGAGGCCAGTGAACGGCAGGATGCGCCTCACCGAGACTGCATTCAGGAACGATGGCCCGGCAGACCAGGCCACGGTCCGGGAGCCGTGCAGACGGCGCAGCCATGAATCCGGCCTCCTGGCGAAGGCTTCTGGGAAAGGGCCATCAGATGTGCAAGGAAGAGAGAGATAAATCATATCCCTAAAACTTAATGAATTTCTCTCCTCCGTTTTGCCTGGTTTAATGCTATGCTACCCCCTGACGGGAATGATCTAGACATTGTTCCATTAGTATATTTCACTTTTATATCAAGCCTCACAATTGACTGGTTTTATTTAGGGTAATGCACTCGTATTTGGCATATTTACATCGCTCTCATTTATTATTAAAAGCAATGTGTGCTTAGGTGTTGAGGATCAATAAGAGCCTCCATAATGTTTACACCGTCCTATCTTTTACGGCAAGCTTAGAGTGTTCCAGGTTCGCTTTTATAGGTGTTGTTTTTTTTTAAGGCAATTTTATAGCCTTTACTCTGTCTTGGGTAAAAAATTGGCTTACAAAAATTCCTTGACTACATTTGCAAAAGTCTTAATGGGACCACACAGAAACACAGGAGAAACTGAGTCACTGCAGCAGCACCCCTTATGTCTGGGGGGCACATTCCAAGACCCCCAGTGGATTCTGAGCCGGTGGGCACTGCGGAGAGTATCGAACCCCACACACGCTTTGTCTTCCCCGGGACGTACGGAGCCATGATGACGTTTAATTATAGGCTCTGCACAGTATGAGATTAACCACAGTAACTCCTAAGGAAATGCACATAAAACAATCTGCTGTTATAAAGGTTATGTGAATGGGGTCTCTCTCAGAATGTCTTGGTGTGAGGCGCTGGACAAAGGGATGATTCAGGTCCCGCCTGGGATGGAGCGGGGCGGGGCCGGGCGGGCGCAGATCTCACCACGCTACTGAGAGCAGCTCGCAATCCAAAATTTATGAATTGTTTCAGTCTAGAGCTTTCCATTTAACATGTTCAGACCACGGTCGACCACGGTCGCTGAAGCCACGGAAGGCGAAACCGCAGGTAAGGGGGCCGCGGCTGCGTTCTCACGACGGGCACTGCGGGTCACACGGAAACCCCCCTGCGAGCTGTTGTTTGCCCGCTGCCTCCCTGGCCTTCCTTTCGCTTCTCTGTGGAGGTGACAGTTCCTCCAGGAGCAGTCCACACCTTTGAGACGCCGTTCGATACCCGCGGGGACTACACGGAGACTCCCCGACAGCTGCTCTGCTCCCGCAGCGCCGAGTGGGGAAATGCCACCAAGCAGGACAAACGGGCCCTCGTGAGACAGACGGCAGCCCCCTCCCCCACGGTGTTGCTGCGCGTGGTTTCAGCTACCCGTAATCAACTGTGGCTGAAACTATTAAGAGAAACATTTCAGAAATAAACAATTCACAACTCTTAAATGTGTGCCGTTCTGAGTGACGTGATGAGGCCCCCACGCCCCACTCCATCCCACCCAGGAAGGGAGTCCCCCTCTGTCCAGAGCGTCCACGCCCCAGACGCTCCCCGCCCGCTGGTCACTCAATGGCCAGCTCGGTTATCAGATCCACTGTCTCCGCACCTCAGCGCTTGTGTTCAAGCCACCGTGACTCTACGTGATGGCGACGACCCCGAAGCACCAGAGTAGTGATGCTGGCGGTGCCGAAGTGCCAGGGAGGCCATTCGGTGCTTCCCGCAAGAGAGAGGCGAGTCCAGGGCAGTGAGATGTTGTGAGAGAGAGACCACATCCGCCGAACTTTGTTTTTCCAATCTATTGTTACAATTGTTTTATTTTATTACTGTGGTTGTCGATTTCTTATCGGGCCTCATTTATAAATTAAACATTGTCATAGATGCGTGTGTATCGGAAAACCACAGTCTGTGTCCCGTGTGGTACTGTCTGCGGCTTCAGGCATCCACTGGGGGTCTGGTAACGCATCCCCCGGGGATAAGGGGGGGCGGCTGTTATCAGAACACAATTTATTTTGGCCAAGTATCCCTCTAAAACTTATTTGGGGGAAAGTTGTTTACGATCCCTGGATGGAAAGATAAATGTCTTAAGGTTTTTCTTATCCTTCGTTTAAAATATCTGTTCCTTTTAGTTTAGGTTGTACCACATGAACTTGTGGTGTGTGTAGGTCAACAACGATCGAAGCGCAACGATTTCACGTGGTGTTGTCTAAATTAAACAACACCAACAAGACAAAGGATTAGTGCTGATCCATTGCCTGGTCACCCCACAGGAGGTGAGGAGGCGGGGCTTAGGAAAGGGGGCAGCTGGCGGGTCCCTGCTGGTCTCCCCATGGATCGCGCAGCTTGGGAAAGGGTGCAGGGATTCCTACCTGGCTGGCCCTCCCCTATGAAGGACACGGGCTAACAGGTGTTTGCAACTGTCCTGTGGGTCCCTGGGGGATCCCCCTCACCTGCATCCTTGCCCGAGGGACATATTTCACCCCTGCAGTCCCGAGGCATCGGGCTCCTGTCTGCTTTCCCTTCGCCTGCAGGAGGGCTGAGGGCCAGGACTCACCCGCCCCGTGATGACCCGTGGGAAACACGCAGTGTTCACACCAACATGCTCTGGGTGCATGGTCCCAGCACAGCCACCTCTGCTTTGACTTGCCTGCCAGCAGCTGGGCACGGCGACCTCGCCCGCGGGTAGTCCAGCAGGAGCCAGGCACCGGTCACTGTGCGTCCCAGCTCCAGGGGACGCCCATCTGGCTCACTGCACTGCCCCCCACAGACGCCTTTCCCGCTGGGCTCTTCCTCCCGAGAGACGCCCCTCACAAACCCACCAACTCCATTCCTCAGGCCTGTATACCCTGGATATGAGCGAGGAGGCCCAGCGTCCTGTGCCCGGCTCTGCACTGCCCATCTCTGCAGCTCCTGGGGGTCTCTCCCAGCTCCCACCCGCGGGTCGGGGTGGGGGCGGGGCTTACAGGGAGGGAAAGTCGGAAGCCGCTCTGCCAAGCCTAGGGCAGAAGTGGTGCTTTAACTGAAAACAACACACGCACGCACGCACACACACTCGCACAACTTATTTAAATCATGTTAGCAACCAGCAGAAATAAAATGGTTTAAACAAATTGTCTGGGCTTTGGGAGAGTATTACCACAAGACCACACGGAAGATGAGCACGCTTTTCAGTGTGTTTCTTTGGAGAGGAAGTATCTTTCCAAATTTTCAATGAATGCATTTCTTTTCTGAATGCACTGAAGAAAGGTCAAACTTGAAAGATGCAACTGTTATACTTAAAACTCTATTAAATAGAGTTTAGCAAAGGCAATGGCCTTATAAATGTCCTTCCAGTTCCTTTTGTTTAGAGAATTATGAGATTTGTCCTTGATACAACTTAAGCCACAATGGAAAAAGATTAGAAAATACTGAAGTATAAACACGAAAGCCTGAAGTATAAAGTACACACTTAAAAGAACAAGAAAGTGCCAATTATAGATATAAAAATGCCAATGAAAGAAATGTCTCATTAAATGTCGCTTGTCAGAGAAAAACACAGACAATGTGTTCCTTGCAACCTGCACACTGGTGCCCAAGTGGCCGCCGAGAGCTGCTGTGTCACAGCAGGGCCCCGGGCAGGCCACCAGCAGGACAGAAGGTGACATGACGTCTTCGCGCCTGAGGTGCCTGCCGTCCAGAGGGGGCGGCAAACACACACACACACACACACACACACACCCTCACACACACACACACCAGACACCAGTATAATAACAACGCTTCAGTCCGGTGCTTCTCCAACTGTAACCTGTTTCAGAATTAGCTGGGAGCCCTGTCGGCCACCCTCAGAGACCCCAGTGCTGAAGTCTGGGGACAATCCCAGGGCCTCTGGGATTCAGAGGCAGGAACCCCTGAGTTGCAGCTGCAGAGGGCCCGCGTTTCCCCACGAACAGCCGCCCCGTCCCAGAGCCTGTACATGCTAAACCCTCAGAAAAACCCTGAGTAGACAAACAGAGGAGGAGGGCCACACGCCACTCAGAAGGGTACAAGCAGCAGGCGACAGAAAGCCCAGCGATGTAGGCAGCTCCTGGCTCTTTAGGGGGCAGGCTCCCTTGGGGGACCCCTGGGGGCACCACAGATAACGGTGCAGAGCTGCACTCTGAAACCCCCTCTGCAACTGAGGACAGGAGACCTGACTGTGTGCCTCGCAGTGCAGTAAGGCCGCGTCCCTCCCGTTCGCTGGTAGCACTGGACCTCAGGCCATGCCCGATTCCTCTGAATAAAGTCATTGTCCCCTCCAAGAGAGACAGGACTCTGTGGAGCCCACCCTGGCGGCCGGCATTCCTCTGGCAGGGGGAGAACAGCTCCTCTGTTCACGTCTCCCTACAGAAATGTGCCGCTCGCTATGGCTCTGATGGTGGGAAGCATGAAAACCGCAGCCGAGGGGGTCGAGCACATAAGCAGCTGGTTGCTATCAGTTCCTTCCTCAGCCGGCCGCCGTCCCAGGTGCCCACTGAGGGGGGACTGGAACCCTACGTCCCGTCGATTTTCTTCCTGAAGTTGTGCAGCAACTTCACATGTCACAGCTGCGCTACTTCCACAAAGAGCTGAACATAAGTTAATTTTTATAGTAAAACACACGAGTGAGTTTAAAAGCTAAATCAAAAGTTCAGATGTCAATGAAATATTTGACATTTAAAAATGTCCTGATACTATGATGAGCTCTGGACAGAAAGGACTGGCTGGGAAGGTAGGTTGGTGTGGACAGAGCAGGAGGGAGGGAGGAGAGCTCATAGCCGAGTGATAGGGTCAGAGCTGAGGTCCCCCGGCCTGATCTCAGAGACGTCTGTGCAGGGGCGGAGCACCGGGCCCCAGGCCAGCCGAGGAAAGAAGGAGGAGGACAGTCCTGTCCAGGGTGGACAGGACAGGAGACCCACACTTCCGGGTGGACTGCTCGGAGGGGACCCACTCGAAACTCCCTCCGGTGGCAGAGCTCTCAGGGCAAGGTCACTGGGCTGGTGGCGAGCCGTGAGCTCTGGTCTGCGGTCAGCAGCAGGGAGCCTTGAACGAGTCACTTAGTCTCTCGTGTCCCCTCCATAAACTGACATTCTTGGCTAAATGACCCCTAAGATTTCTTCTGGCTTAACTGCATGGCTCCATGAAGCCTTACTGACCAGGAGAGAGAGGATGGGGAAAAGAGGACACAGGAAGGGAGAGAGGTTCTCAGGAGGGACATTGAAGGGTCCGTGGGGGCTAGGAGGAGGAGCAAGTCACAGTTCTGAAGTGGCCTTTTAAAGGACGCAGGCCGCCTGGCACTGTGTAGCAAGAGGAGACGCACTAGCCTCTCCAAGCCTCTGGGGACGCCCTGGGGACGCCCAGCTGCAGAGGAGAAACTTGCATCCAGGAAATTTACACTCTGCGATGTGAGAAAGTCCATCTCCTTTGAACGACTCCACACGGACTTCAAGGCCTCTGCTCTCCCGCGGGACACCCACACTCCCGCCTCACCCAGCTCTCTAAGGAGACCTCTCAGCCTGGGGACACAGCCCGGTGACATTTCACTTGGAGGCTTGAGTCTAACTCACAACCTTCAACCATCATCTATCTGGGAAAATGGATGTTTTTTATATAGACTTATGTGGACACATACACAGGTTTATATATGCATTTTATATATTTACATGTATGTGTGTGCATTTGCATACACACACGTGTGTGCACATGTATGCTCTCACATCCCAGTGGGAACGTGGGTGTGATGAACATGGACGGGCAGACTGCTTGCTCGGGGCCTCAGAAGGGCGTCGCAGAACGGCGCTGCCAGAGAGCAGGACGGCCCGCCCCGCGGTCCTGCGGCCCCCGAGCCCGCCAACGACGGCGCTGACTCTGAGTCCGGCGCTGCTTCCCACGCTCAAGCCACTGAACTCACTGGGACACTGAATCTGCCTGGTATCCCTATGCCTTCTCTATATTTAATAAAAATTAGATTATTTAAACCCAGACTCGGTGGCTAAAGTGGAAGAGGCATGTGAGAAGTTCCACTTCCTTTAGTGGCCCAAAAGGGCCGTGTTTAGAAACAGACACCATAGAATGAAAAAAAGACAAAAAAATCTATTTGACCTACTGCAGCTAACGAATGGGGTATTTGCTGTTTGCTTAAGAGAAGACATTATTAAACACAGGAGAAAAAGCGACTTTAAGCAATATCCTGTGGCCCATCCCCACTTCATCTGTGCAATATGAGAAAGGGGATTGCAACGCGACGGGGTCGGATTAGTTCCCACAATTCCGAAACTGCTCTGCTGTTACCGAAGAGGCTCCGCTTATTTCATAACTAAGAATTCACGCGGACAACAGCTGTGTGGTGATTGCTGGGGGGAGGGGATATAAGGGGACTAAAAGGTAATGGGGAAAATATAGTAAAGATTAAAAAATACAATAAAAGTAATTCAAATATGATTTTACAGAGAGCTATAGGGGACATTTCCCAGGAGCAATGAATATGGCAGCTTTTCGAGCGTTCTCTGCTTAGAAAATTACGTGGTCTGCCAATAACGTCCCTTTAACAGGAGTCAGAACGGGGCTATAGAATACAAAATTCACCCTGAATTTGGGCTTTGTTAGTTTATTTGTTTTCAGAGTATTCTGTTTTGTTAAGCAATGTACATTCTAATCCTTAGGAGACAGAAGTCTAAACCCAGAGCCACATACCTGGGTCTGCTTCGGGCCGATGTCCATTCGCTCCAGAAGGTTGTTCAGGAAGTCGGTCACACTGGCCCAGGGGTAGATGCTGTTGGACCCGTCCAGCACGATGACGATGTCAAGCTGGGTGCTGCACTCTGCGGGAGAGGGAGCCGACCGCATGCATGGGGGCTGCAGGCTGCCTTTCGACAGCTACGGGCAGTGCTTTCTGGGCTGAAAGCAGCTTCCTTGGAAACAGTCACTGATGCTTCACAAAGCGGACACACTGTCCTCACAACCACAAAAAGTAGCGTTTGAGTGAAAGCGGTGCGCATTGCGTTCGGTCGCCGTGGGCTCGGAGTTCTGGTCAAGAAAACTCGTCCCCACCTCATTTTAATGAACGTTGAGTGAGTTAGCTCGGGAAATGTTGTCAATATGAATTTTATATAACAGTTCCCCTTCCACGTGCATTTCAAATGAGGTGACTAGCCACCCAGAGCCTCACCCTTTCAACATAAACAATGTGACAGCTTTAGCTACAATGTTTAAACAGGATTCTGGAAAGGTTATTTACACTAATACCAATTCCAGAAATAGTGGCGAGGTTTGGTTATATATTGGCAAAGCAAGCATTTACCTAAATTGGTAACGCTGGTAGCTGAGAAAATAGCACAAGCTCTTGGGTACGCTCCCGTGCATGCCCCTGTCGCGTTCATCGCTGGCGCTTTCAACAGGAGAGAGCATTGAACAAAAATCTGTACCTTGCACGGGGGCAATGGAGTTCACGACTTGAAAAGTGGGGCTGACATCGGAACAGATTCCTGTGGTGTAATGCAAATGTCCACATCTGTAGGCGTAGAGGGGCCCACAGGCCTTTTAAAAAAATAAAAATTAAAAGCCGTTAAGATTACAAAGTATACAACAGACCTGACCAAGACCAGCAATGGTTCACTCGCTGTCAGGACTCTGCTTTCTTACCAGAAAACCTCCCTTGGGGTTGGTGACCAGCGTGGACCCAAACGTCATGTTCTCCTTCACTTCTGTGACATTGGGAATCGAGGTGTTGACTGAAAAGAGAGGACAGTCATATGAAGGTGGAAAACAGTGACATTGTCTTCTCACTAAAACGTCCTGTTTGCTTTGCTCAGGTCATTGCACATTCTACGTCTCGCCCCACTACACCGTCTTCAGCCTGGCACCAAGGGCTCGAAGGGACACGCCGAGGCTGGGACACGGTGACAGTCCCACACAGTGTCGCCGAACTGTGCAAGCATGCAGAACCGTCAGGGCAGCGGGAATGTGGGCTTGCCGTTCACACAGTTTTGCTAATTAAAACAAATACAATTTTTAGCCTCTTGCTAGTGGGGGTCTGATGTGAACGTATACACGTTTCTTACACACTATATCAACATGTCGTAAGTGACCAATGATGAAACAGGACTTCTGGCGGGAAGAAGGAAAACAGAAGACCAGAAATGAAAACTCAAATCTATATTTTTTGACTGCTGATTTTAATATCATGAAGACATTGTGAGGGTTACAAAGAAAACTGGAGCAAGATTAGAGCAGTGAGTGAGGAAGTGTGGATTGAAAAACAAAGACACAGAGAAGGTACTACTTTTTGACATTCTGAATAAGAATGTCAAAATTCTAAAGCATGCCAACTGGCAAAACTGGCAAGAAGTTTATTTATTCATATTTAAAAAAAATTATTGGACAGGAAAAGCAAAAGCTTCTAAACACTGCTTAGCAGAGTGTGGACATACTTGAAAGAAGTAAAACTCAAGTTCAAGAAAGACTGGCCTCACTGTTCATGCCTAAAAGTTTTTCCTACCTTAAGACTGTCTATATATAGATTGAATGGGAGGAATGGAAGCAGAGATTCCTGAATGTCACACTGACGTCTGAATCGCAAGGTCTGTCTTCGTCCCGGAGTTTGGTCTGACTTGCTATGACTGCATCTGGAACTGTGCTATGATCTGCCACCGTCTCAGACAACGGCGGTTAGACCTTTTTGATGATGGCACACGCTTTCCTACTGGTCTGGATGTGGCTAAAGTCTCCAGCTACTACAAAACTCTGTTTCAGATTCCAGTAATGGCGGAGTAGCCCGTCAGAACAGCTGTTTAACAAACAAGCGCCATGAACCCCAGGAAAAGGAGCCGCGATCACAAAACTATCATTCGTAGGCAGCGGACAGCAGCCCGAAGCAGAAACTGGAGGGCAGCCCGTGCCTGTGAGCAGGGGCGAGCAGTGGGCGTGCTTCCTGTTCTGTGTTTGTTTGTTTTCCCGAAGGGAAGGCCCGAGTCCGCGGCTAAACCTCAAAGAGAACTCTTTCAGTCTTGAAAGAAGAGAGGACAGAAAGTGGGGCAATGACGGCAACTGTGAAACGTGGGGTGTGTTCCTGGGAAAGCAGAGCCACACCAGGGGATTCTCTCTCTCTCTCTCTCTCTCTCTCACACACACACACACACACACACACATCCTGTCCACATTTTGGGATGACCTGAACTGCATGTGTACAGGGTACACTCAGCCAGCCCCCGCTGCAGTTTGGAAACTGAGTTCAGCCAAGTGAACTGATGGAGAAAACACAAAGATAAGACTGCGCTCAGGCACACAACGCCCAGGTCTCCATCCTCACAGCTCCAGAGTGGAATCCAGGACGCTGTGCCGCCAGATTATGACACAGAAGAGGACACAGGAGAATGTGCCCAGCTTCAAGAGAAAGATCACAACGGAAAAGCGATGCTGAGATGTGGCGGGTGTTGGAATTCTCAGAAACAGGCATTAGAGCAGCGACTGCGGCTGAGCTCGTGAATGTGAAGGAGAACATGTGCACAATACACAGACAAACGAGATATTTTTTTTCCAAAGGAGAACTAAAAATACCATATTTGAAATACACCTGCAGGTTCTGAGTCATCTCCATGGCATTTAATGTCGTTCGGAACACGGACAGGTTTCCAGTTCCTGGACAGTCCTAGCAGGAGGTTTCTGGTCACGTTCTACAGACAGTGATGTTTCTGCCCGATACCTCTATTTCCATATAAATTTACCTTGTGCTCTTCTCTTTTAATACTTTGATTTATCATATCTTGTCACGTACGATGCACACTTTTTTGCCCAGATTTTTGAGGGAAAGTAAGGGCGGTCATTACACACGAGCGCAATGACTATATGCTGTTGGGGTAACAATGCGTGTGACAATCCCGCGCATGATGAACACAAAGCTGCGGGTGCACCTTATGTGCAGCGACATATAGGCTGTCTGTTACAGTTCTCCTTGTGCTACTTTCTTTAAAAAAAAACACTAAGTTAACTTCTGTGGGGGAAATGGGATGGGCAGGTTTATTTGGAAACGTTGTTTCATGTCGGCACTGGTTTACAAAGGAGGCTGAGCAATGAGGGCGGTTAGAAGCGACAAAGTAACATCTAAATCTATGGATATTCTATAAGGAATTTCTACAGCAAACGAAGGGCAGAGGGGATCAAAACGTCACTTCACGTAAAGGTGAATGGTAAGGACTGAAGAATGGTTACAGGTTCCGTTGAACATTTTCTTGAGTTGGTTGAAACTGGTTTTCAATCAGAGCCCTGGGAATAATTGAGGCCCAGGCTGTAACATCTTGACTTTCCCTACCTGGGAGATGCAACTTCACGCAAGGGGATGACTCTCCTCTGCCAACGGGACACTTGTAGACGTCCCCGGTCCTGTTCCTGGGCTGGCCGGCCAAGGGGGAGCCGATGAGCACCCTGCAGTGAAACAGCCAGGCGGTCAGCACTCTGAGCAGCAGGGCACTGCATCTCAGCGACGCTGTGGCCACTCGGGACGATCGACACCCGGCCCCACAGACACAATCAGATGGTCATCCCCAATTGTTACTGTGACATGACCTACACAAGCAGAGTGTCCCTCCAAATTGCAGATTGATTGGAATTAAAAAAAAAACCCATAAAATATAAAGGAGAGAGAGCTCAGAACACTTCATTTTATTTTATATTACTTTACCATATTTTTTAATTTAGGGGCTGAAATTATAATTCTTCGTTAAGCCTGCAGCTGTGTTAATTTATAAAATACACATGGAAGTATGAATGAGTTTTTCTCATCAGGAACTGATAATTTAATAAAGAAGTTAGGAGCTGCCCCGGCTGGTGTAGCTCAGTGGATTGAGCGCGGGCTGGGAACCAAAGGGTCCCGGTTCAATTCCCAGTCAGGGCACATGCCTGGGTTGTGGGCCAGGTCCCTGTGAGGGCCATGTGAGAGGCAACCATACATTGCTGTTTCTCTCCCTCTCTGTCTCCCTCCCTTCCCCTCTCTCTAAGAATAAATAAAATCTTAAAAAAAAGAAGTTAGGAGCTATACGCATTTGGTCATTATAAGATTTAATGTTAGTATATGCTACTTTGTAAGTACTTAGAAAACAAGGATGGTTATGAGACCCAGTTTAAAATCATTCATGTCTTTTCAGACCGAATATAAAAAAAAACTCTGATAATAATTAACAGAAAAATGCAACCATGATTTATTGCAGTGTTAGCGAGCCTTTCAACTAGGTTTCCTGTGACATCAGAAATGAGATGGATGAGTGTGGCTGATGGCTGAGGTACTTGGATGGCCTCTCAGCGGCTGATTCAGTACTGGTGAAATCGTTACATCCACAGACGCAGGCTGCTGGTGACCGAGTTCCACAGGCACAGGCTGCTCATGACCAAAGGACCCCAGTTACGGGTCATAGGCTGCCCCAGGGGTGGGATGGGCTCAGCCTGCATCTTCACTACTGCCTTGGACGAAGACACAGCAAGCGTGTGGGCACGCAGCCAGTGAATCCATCATGCCCCCTGGGGCATGCGGAAGTGTCTCACCATTGAACCTGACTTACCAGGAGTTCATGTGAATGCGTGACAGGGCATTTCGTTGAGAGAAGGCACCCTTGAGGCAACGGGGTATTGCAGTGTCAAAATGCTAATGCGGCCGTAGGCTCCTTGCTGGAAAGAGATGCCCAGGTCCAGGAAAGTGAGGGCCCCTCTGTGCTCTGCCTGCTCAGGCCGTGTCTGGAATCTCCAAATGAAGGGGGACAGAGGTGCAGTGGAATGTATTTAGGAGACTATGACTCAGGTGGTTAAACGTCTGGCAATTTTGTCAGATGAGAGATGCCTGGTGGGGATGTTTGGCCCGGAGAAAAAATGTCTTAAGGAGAGTTGAGAAATTATATAGGGGCGTGGGTGGATAAGGCATGCATTTTTAAATATTTAAATATTTCATAGTCTGTCATACTGAAAAGGGATGGGATCTCCTTTGTGTAGTTCCTTTGAGTGAAGCTAGCATTAATGGAAATAAGTTTTATAACAATTGTAAATACTGAATTGTTGAACAGACTTCCTAAGACATAGTTATAATATAAGGCCTTGGAAAAGCAATTTCTGATATGAATAAATAGCCATAAAAATATTCAAGCCCTTCAATACATAATTCTTACTTCTGGGAAAATGATCTAAATCAAGGGGAAAAGCTTAATGCATAAAGATAATGCTCCAAGTGTTGTACATAGTAATGAAAGATTAAAAGAGGTATAATCAACAGCAAGAACTAATTAATCATTGTAGGGTCATTCTTTAGGATATTATGCAGTCACAAAAAATGACAGCAAGGTAGGATTCAAAATTATTTTTGACCTGATGTGAAGTGAGACCCACCTTACTTAATGATAACCTCTGCCGGAATTTAAAGTGAAAGGCACCAAGTCATATTCGATGTGCTCAGGACGACAGCAGTGACCATCACAGCTGGCACGTGACGACTGGACTCCAAGTCCCAGACCCTGTTCTGATTGAATCCCCTCCAGCCGTACAAGCTCTGAGGCCAGACTTCATGAGTTCGGATCACGGCTTTGCCATTTACTCAGCTGTGTAGTTTAGGACAAGTCAATACCCCTTGGTGCCTCAGTTTCTTCATCTGTGAAATGGGAAGAATAAGAGTAGCTACCTCACAGGACCATCATGCAGATAAAATGTTTATGCAGGTAAAGTGCCTAAAGAAAGTATTTGGCTCATAAAATGTGCTATTTATGTCTTAGTTCTCCTTCTTCTTATTTTATCTTTCTTTTTAAGAGTATGGAACAGCTATGTCAATGTAAAACAGATTAAAATGGAACACACTAAAAACATAAATTATATTAAGAAGGCTATGGCTAGATTTTTTTGCTCCCAATATTTTCAAAGCTTTTTATAATGTGATTAATGACAATACTTTTATAGTTAAAACATTTTAGAGAAAAGAAGTGAGCCTACTGTTATGGAAAGTCTTTAAGTTGCGGCTCGATAGACTGATTGCTGTTTATGGAGAACATTCTACAGGCTCGGCATTTTTGCCAGGCCCTGGGGATGTAAAATGGATGAAGCACAAGTTTTAGGTTGTCTAAACTTAGAGGGGGAGCAGATCTACAATATGAATGTACTGTTACAAGACTGAACGAGTCTGAACTTCATCAAAGTCTCAGAAGCAAGAAAGAATACCGCTCTCTGGATAAGCTCGAGCAGCTCCCTGTCCTGAGAGTAGATGTTGCATTTGGAAAGTAAACAGCGCTCTGGTCATGAGTACCCTTGTAGTCTCCTTTAAGAACTTGAGGTTTATTTTATGGACGCGGAGGTTGGTCACCATCGAAACTTTCAAAGAGGGATATGACATGAGCAACTCTGATCCACAAAATGTATCTGCTTACAATGTCATGGATAAATTAGGGAGAGAGCCAAAGTAGGCTCAGCCAGTGAAGGTAACCGTTCCTAAAATTATCCGGATGAGAAAGGAGGGCCTAATTAAGGAGAGGAAAGGGTAACCGATTCTGGAAATACTTAGGATAAAAGCCGTCATAATTTGGGCCCCTCCCAAAGTGGGCCCCAGGCCAGGCCTTTGGTACGGGTAGCTTTAGCTTTTCGGGAGGTGACTCCGAGAACGCACAAGTGATGAGGAGATTAGGGCGGTGACAGAGAGAAGGAGAAAGGCCGGTGAAGGGTGCAGGTGGCAGGTCACTGCTGCAGGAGTCTGGGCTCCGTCTTGCGGGGGAATATCTGGGAGACCACATGGAACAGGGCAGCATGTCTGAAGCCTCTAGAATCAACGCTGCCCCCTCAAGAGAGCAGAGTGAGGAAAGAGCTGGAGGCTGAGCCCTGGGGAAATGACACGCAATGGTTTGATGAGTGAAGAAAGGAAACTGGGAGGCGTGACGGAGGGGGAGAGGGAGAATCGGGACACGGTGGTGTCGCAGAGGCCAGCGAAGGAAAGAGTATCGGGAACCGGAGCCAGGAGCGCAGGGCCAGCTTCGCCGCCAGTAATGCGGCTGACCGTGAGGGGGATGGGCCGTGTCCCTTTGGTGTGCGCTAATTTTCATTAGGCAGACCGTGGGGTTGAGCTTAAATCAATACGGCAGTGACGCAGATAGGGCTGGAGGATGATGAGAGGGTGCCAGGAACAAGAGAGAGGCTGATGTCTGGGGGAGGGACGGGAGTCCCGGGGCAGGTAGGAGGGGTGGATCCGGCGAGACCAGTCTGCCTCAGAAACGTGGAGAGACCACGGGTTCCCGAGGTCGGGCTCTGGCTGGCCCGGTGTCCAGAGGTGGTCGGTGTTGTGGGTGGCTTGGAGTGTGTGCGCCTTTGTGATGTCACGTCGTCTCTCATCTGTCATTGAGGCAGAGTCTACCTTCCCTCCTGTGGAAACCGTGATTTGCTTGATATGTAGGATGCAGCACAATCAGGACCGGGGCTTCTCAGGGCGGGCCTTACAGGCATTGAGAATTACATATCCCCATTTTTGGAAGTCTGGGAGCAGGACGCTGTGCGGAGGCCCGGTGTCGCCTACCGAGGAGCAGGGGCCCCGTGGAGCAGAAGGCATGGGGAGCCACCCACAGGAGCCACCAGACATGGGGGTGAAGGTGCCTTGGCCTCTCCACCCCAATCAAGGCACCAGAGGCGTGCAGCCATGTGCATAGGAATTCACAGTTTCCTAGGCACGAATCTTGAAAAATAATCAATATTATGGTCTTAAGCCACTAAATTTTGGGGTAATCTGTTATGCAGCAACAGCTAACTGATATAGAAAGGGAGAATAAAGCTTTACTCTCGTGGTTTCCTTCCTCCCTCCTCCCTCCCCACTTCCCTCCTTCGAGACGGACATACTGGCTGCGGTCATCAGGCGAGAAGCAGCAGGAGCGGCGGCGGCAGCGGGCTTGTGGGGACGATGAAGATGTCCACTGACTAGGCCCACGTAGCTGGTTAGGCAGCCCCCGTGCCAAGATGAAGATGCGGCAGGTCACAGCTGGCCGGAGATGTTTTCGAAGGTGTCCCTACAGCGGATGGGAGAGAGGCCTCCAAAGCCCCTTCAAAGTCTAAGATTCCACTGTCTGAACAGAACGAATTGTGAGTGCGTCCAGAAGACCAGACTTGCTGGAAAACATGCCTGTTAACTGGGGGAGCGTTCCAGGTCGTCAAGGAGAAGTGCTCCCCGAACAGCACACTGACGGTGAGGGGCTGTGGGCTCTAAGGCAGGAGGGAGGGAGGCCGTGGACAGCTCAGGCAGAAGTGTGGGCTCAGCGAGTAGAGGCTGAGCCGGGAGCGTGGCTGGACCACGGGGTCAATCTCCCCATAAACTGGGCTGGTTGAGATTGGCCAGTAGGAGGCGTTGACGGACAGGAATAGTCTGGAGTTTATATCCGACTCCCAGGGTACTAGGTAGTCCTAGCGCACAGTGATCATGGGAAATAGCCTGGCGTGGCCACGGGGACCACGGCCTGTTGCGTGCTCTAGGTAAGTATCGGTGGAGGTGCCACGAGAGCTCAGAAAGTGGCAGAGGGCAGGAGGTCGGGGCGGACGGGGTGCTTGGGGGTTGGGACCAGCAGTGAAGAAGGGGTTCACAGGACACAGCACGTGAAACCGTTGGGTGTATTTTCCTGGGGGCTGTTCTGCTGCCAAGCCTGCAGCTCTGGACAGCACAGGCATCTCACTGTGTAATCCTCAGTGAGCCTCCCTTTTCACGAGCTGCACGAAACAGCTCGATCCCGAGGAATTACCAGAACAGCATCCACGGAATCTCAAGAATCTCCAGCATTCCCCATCCCTATTATCTTGCTCTTTCCTCTCTCACGGGACTCACCACATTCCAACATGTGATACTACCTGTTCATTCAGTTTGTTATTTATTTTTGTCCCCTCGTCGCCAACAGAGCACAAGCTCTGTGATGGCGGGACTGTTCATGCTTTGTTCACTCATATTCGTAGATCCCTGGTGTGCGTAACAGCACCGGATACAAAACGGGCATTCGGTGGACATTTGTTAAAGGGAGTGATGACTGTCAAATAGTCTAAGATCTAAATAAGACAGAGCTGGGAAAGTTCGACTCGTGGGACAGCGAAGAATTTCCATTTTAGAGGCTGTGCATTTTGTGTATGCAGGATGCCATCCAAGCCTCTGCGTAACGCAGGACGCATTTCCACAGGTCAAGGTTCCGGAGAGGCCTTGACGTTGGAGGACACAACCGGCTGGAAGTCGGGAGGCGGGGCTCCCACCTCCGGGCCCCGCGGCGCACTTGCTGTGTGAACCGTTGGCCACGCGCTCCCAGTCTCCTGTTTCGGAAGGTGAGGAGAGAGACGGCTGTGCGAACACTCAGGAGCCACGGGAAGGCCCACGGCATATTGCTTCGTGAACTATGGATGTTGTAACTTTGAAATTTAAGGCAAGCTTGCTTTAACGCATCACCTGTTATTTCTGTTAGATTTTTGCTTCTCATTTGAAATCATTGTCATGATTTGTCAGCAGATTAAGCAGATTAAAGAATGTTCTGGATCTCACTACTGACCTCCAGAGAAACACCAGATGAACTCTAAGCTCACTGAAGCGAGGGACACGTCGTCACCAAAGTTCCGATTACAATAAAATTTCGTGAACTGAGAAGTGTTTGCCTTTCATAACCGTCATGGTGACCATTATTATGTTTCTTTGAAGAGGAGCTGGCCTCGGACGACTGTGTCTCAAGTTGATGGGTTTTTTTCACTGTAAAAAATCGCTTCCTGGAAATTGTCGTCTTGTGTTTACGTTCCGTCACGAACACTCCTGTGACCTCACCCGTTGCCGCTGCCCAAGCCAAGTCCCTATGAAGAGCCAAGCTCCCCCTGCCAGCCTGGTTTTAAAAACTGAATGGCCCAAGTGTTTGGTCCTCGTGGAGGGCGCAGCACTCCGGTGGCCTCATTGGCCGCTGCGCTCTCGGCCGTGACGGGCCCGAGTGTGGGAATGACGGGAGCCCAAGCAATGACAAGTTTGGCAAAGAGAAAGCTTCAACTTCAAAAGATATTGTAAGCAATGTAAAGTAAATATGAGACTAAAATAGGTAAGAGAAAATTGGATAGAACCTTTAAAAGGGCTTTTTACCGCCAGCTTGAGTAGGCTTTATGTAAACCACGTGTACATGGGAAACGGGCCATCCGTCAGCGGAGCCCCCTTGTAACCCTGACCTGGCGTTCAGTGGGTCCTCGAGGGAAAAGGCACGGAGTGAGCGGACTCTGGTATGGGCACTCGCTTGAGGATGGGCTAGGGAGGTGTCTGCATCCTGGAAACCCACTGTGGGGACTCAGGCCCACTGAAGTCACAGACGTCCTCGAGAATAGTTGCGGGAGGACCAGTGGATAGGGTCAGCCCACACGTCCACACCACTGTGGGTGCTGTTCCACGTGGCCCAGACCTAGCCGCACTGCTGACCATCGCCAAATCAGGAAAACGTGTGTGGCACTCAGCGCATTTCAGTTCTTCTCTTCAAAGCGACATCATTGAACCAACGAGGCTCTTTGTGACTTTCCTCTGAACCACACTGCGGTTCCTCGGCTGCTTCGGCTTGTGCGCGCCATGATGAACACCGGCTGATCCGAATCAGGCACGATGCGGTGAGTGCTGAGCAAACGTGTCCTCCAAGCCGAAGACATGCAGGAAGTTACACTCCATCACAAACTTCTGAAAGGGAAAGGGGGCACCAGGCTGCCTCTTCTGTTCATTTTTAGCTGTTTCAAAATAGTACAAGCGAGGCTTCTCCAATGCACGAACTGCACCTGCAACAGACCCACAAGCACTGCTCGCCCAGTCGAGTTTAGCCAAGACGCATGATGGGCCAGGATGACCTTCCAGTCATCTGGGGACGACGCACTCCGAAACACGAGCTGCAAATACAATTTACCAAGGCGCCTACCTCCGGAGAAGAATAACGGAATCTGTGTTCTCCCAAAGACTTCGGTTATTCCACACTCCATTCTTAAAGTAGATCGGCATCCGATCTGATTTTATAAAGATGCACAGAACACCCAAACCCGTTTCTAAAATTCACTTTGCATGGCCAGCGCCTGGGTCTTTGGAACAATATGCTGCTATCAGGCCGCCCCGTAGAGGTTTGGACATCGTGGTTTCTAGGGTCTGCCCACTTTTCAATTCACATCGCTTTGGTTGCCCTGATTTTTCACAGTCTTTTCCATAAAACCATTGTAAACAAGGGTTGTCAAAATGGAGTTAAAGCATCTGACAGTCATGTACGTTCAAATGCTCACAAAGTCTCACACACGTTAATGAGGAAAACGTGATACTGCAAACACAGGTATTATCAGCACTTAGTAAGAAAGGAATACAGTTCTAATAAAGAAAAAGCACTACACTGGGTGTGGACAGACTTGAGTTCTAGTTTTAGCTCTGGCCCTAAGTAGTTACATTTCCCTAAGGGAGTAACTTTAAAAAAAACACTTCATTAAAATCAGAGTGACATACACTAAGCTGTACATATTTAATGTATACAACTTGATGAGCTGGAGACAAACACACATCTGCAAAACCATGGTCACAGCCCACACCATAGACACACTTGTCACTCCCAAAGGCTTCCTCCTGCCCTATTTAGCTATGATGATGATGATGATGATGATGATGATGATGATGATTTTGTGATAAGAACGCAACATGAGAGAACAGGTCTGTGGTTACCGGAGGGGAAGGAAGGAGTCTTGGTGGGGGTGGGGAGGCAAAAGGAGGGAAGGGCGCCACGTGCACGGTGGTGGCAGTAACCAGACTTTTGGAGGCGATCACTTTGTCGTGTGTGCAGACGTCGAAGTACAATGGACGCCTGAAAGTCACAGAATTTTAACAAGTCATAGAAATCATACCTAAAACGAACTTATCCCACATTACAGTGTTTGAAAGTATGTAAGTGAAATTCAATAAGATTCACTGTAAGTAGTCAGCCAAACTGAGCAGCTCAGGGAAGCACGAGAATAGAAGCCCCATGTTACATTGCCACGGCAACACTAACCCTTCCAAGGACAGCACCTCAGCGGCCTCCCAGCCCTTGCTGTCGAACGTCAGCTACTCGAAAGCCAGGACAGTCGGGAACTGCTGCCATGGTAACGTAGTTACGGAAGGACATGAGGACTCTTTGGGATAAGGACCTTTCTCGAGGTCAGCCCAGGCTTCACGCCCGTCACGAACCCCTTCCTTCAAGATTGCTAAGAAAGTTTTCTTGTTCTCCTTTGTCAGTTCCCATCACCAAAGGATCGGACTGCAATTCCGACTATAAGCGATTCATTCTCCTTCATACAGCAAACTATAGTCAAATAACGTTTTTCATTACCGTGTAAGAAAACTAAACAACCACCAAACGCGGTGCCTTACCATTTTCCTTCTTCATTTTCATACTGCTGAACGGTGTACCCGAACATGTCCTCCACGGGGCCGCTGAAGGTCATGGAGTTCTTCACGTCGACATTGAATGACAAGCAGAAGCCGAGAACAACTACAAGAGAGAAAACAAAGTCCAGTGACTCCGAGTTCCTCAAGAGCCCACCATGTTTCAAATTGCGGAAGGCATTCTTGGGATTACCCAGAAAGCAACGGTGTGCAAAGACGGAGGACTACAACCAGGGTCTATGATAGTAACTGTATGTGGACCGGAAATCAGTGTAAGGGCTTTGCAGAGTGCAAGTACTGACACTCAAACACATCCCACGGAAATGTAGTATCTGTATCATTCCGGGAGCTTCAAGTGTGTGTGGGGGAGGGGCAGGAACCCACGCTCACAAAGGCAGCTCCAGAGTCTTCCAGCAGAGTGAGCCCCGCAGCCTGTGTGGCCGGGGAGAGGCACACAGCTTCCTCCTCCAGTTTGATGACAGGGGATCACCATTTAAACCATGGGGGGGTGAAGGGGAGGCAGCTTTCTCCTTGTTGCTTCCTGAGAGGAAGGTGAGGGACTGTCTCCACCCAGAGAGGGCTTCCTGTGCAGGCCTGGTATGGGCTGTTTCCAGGATCAAGCCACGGGTGGAAGGGTGGAAGGGTGGGGGCTCACACTAAGGCACTGAAGCCCCCTGCAGTGCTGGTGGTGGGGCCCCCTCCCAGGTCGGGTGGCTGCTGAGATGAAATCAGAGGCTGCAGCTGCAGCTTGCTCAAGGCCAGGCACGTGCTAGAATCAACGAGGATCGAGTCTCTTCAGTTCCCTTGCAGTTCAGGTCACAGAAACCCTTCATGAGTGAGAGTCTCTCCTGAAAGGGTTCCGGATGGTGCAAACCCCGTATCTGGCACTGGTTTTAAAGTGTCCGTGCAAAATTCCAGAGCATTCCCCTCCTGGGTGTGGCTCAGAACTCTTCCCTAAGAGCATCTCCTTTAAAGTCCCAGCAGCAGAAGCTGCATCCCGAGGTGGCTAAATCCCCTCTCCTTCGTTAAAACCGGGGTACAGCTGCACGCACCCTGAAAAATTCTGTCCTCACCCCCTGTGCGCTCTTTCATAAACGAAGTCTAAATCCAGACGCCAGTTCGTTCTATGTTCTACTTCATAATCTTCAAATTTTGGTAACAATATCAAGTGTTTCTCTGGTGCATAGAATTGTACATAACTCAGAGAAAATTCTGTTCTTAAAAAACAAAAATATTTTAATGAAAAAACAGATTTTATATACACCCTTTATAAAGTTTTCTTTGATCTCCTCACCTGAAAATAGTCTCTTAACTACTAAACCTTCCCCTTTCATTTAAAAAGGTCTCTCATAGAGATAATTATCAAACACTATTTCCATTGTATTGTAATTAGCTACATGAGACTTTTTTCCTACATTAGAAATTCTTTTGTAATCTGTTTATTTTTTAAATTCATTTTTCAGTGACAGTTGACATACATTATTATATTAGTTTCAGGGGTACAACGGTGACTAGGCATTTATATAATTTGTAAAATCATCACCCCAATAAATCTAGCGCCCATCCGACACCACAGGTGGTATATTACTTTGTCTGTATTCCCTACACTATAATTAACATCCCGTGACCACTTTTGTAACTGACAATTTGTACTTTCTAATCTCATACACTTTTTCACGCAGCCCCCAGCCCCGCCCCATCTGGTGACCATCAATGTGCTCTCTGTATCTCTGTCTGGAAAATTCTTTAAAACAAGGGTTTGCTTACTCATCTCTCTTATTGCCTCTCAAAATAGCCCAGCTCCTTGTACACAGACGAGCAACAACGCACTTCCCGGAGGAACGATGAGGACATGCCGAAGGAGGAAGGGTGCCAGATGTAGTCAGAGGTGAACTGGTACCCATTTCCTCTTCGTGAAGGAGCATTTTACGGAGATGGAAACTTTCAGGTCAGATCTTTGAGTGGAGGGAGAGATGTGACCTGGCAGTGAGAAGAACATACGTCCCGAGGATCTGGGAGGGTCTCTGAAAGCAGTGAGGCATAGAACGGGACAAATATGGTCGCGAGATCTCAGAGAGACCCGCCTGGTTGGCAGGGAAGATGCGGAGCGTGAACGGATGGCAGCACAGGCCCATTTATGTACGTTTCCTGCTCATTTCTCACGGGTGACGGCGAACAGCTGGTTACCATCTTCTGCATAATTGCCTTTCATGTAGTCGAAGACAGCTTTAAACACTGTTCACTCTCCACTCCAAACTAAACAGTCCATGCCCCTACCCTCTCCTCACAGCTCTACTTCTATTTTTGAACATGTTCAACAGATTGTTTTCAATATGAGAAACACACGAAATAATACTTCTACGGCAGGATGTCTCCACTTTGGTGCTCCTGACATTTTGAGTTAGAAGACTGTTTGCTACGAGGGGCTGTCGGGGGCTTTGCAGGCAATTAGCAGCATCCCTGGCCCCACCCACGGATGCCCCCGAGGTGCGACGGTCACAAGCATCTCCAGACAGTGCCAAATTCCCCTGAGCCCCAAATCACCCGAGTGGAGGACCACCATCCTACAGATAAGGACCAGAACCCCACCACCAAAGGTTCTGTTGGAAGAGGACTGGAAACCAAGGCGGCAGCATCCAGCTCACCCCGCAACTCGCAGGGGTCCCGAGTCGCAGGCCCACCCGGAGCTCCTGAAACAGTGTCCACATCCAACGCCACCCCCGGAAGCCCGATTCCTGTTCTGGGTTGAGAGGCGTAGGTCTGTGATACAACACCCCGTTTCATGATGTTGATGCAGGTAACAGAGTTTCCCTACATGAAAAGCACTCAGCAGCCTGTAGACCAAAGAGGAAAGGGTCATCTTTCACCAAGGTCAACATCAGCCCCCCTGAAGGACTTTTCCAGCACTTCGCTATCTTCAGCACACGCTCTCCCAAAGGCACCTTCACGGGGCCCTGGCGATACAAGACCAGGAGCCTTTGGTTTCCTTTTTGGGCCTCTGTGTTTATTCCTGTGTTGTGTGGAATGTCCGGGGGTGTGCACTGCACTTTTTTCATTTCCTGTCCTCAGATCGCTCCAGGCAATTTGCCCAAAGTGATTGTAAATCAGCCTCTTTCATGTTTGCTGAGGCACCCAGGAGCCTCCAGCCCAGGAGATGACAGAAAAAATAGTTTACATTTTGTTCTTTTGGATTTAAAGGACTGCGTGAACAGTCAAAGCAGCTTCTTGTAGCTTTGGTTCAAGGTTCATTCTGTTACACTGTGTTGTGCTGGAACTTGTCCAGAAGTGAAGCAAAATCACACTTATTCTCATCCAAAGTCAAACAAAATCAAAAGACAACACCGAGGTGGCTTCAGGCCCACATGAGGTGAAAATAAGCATAGGCCATAGTCATGGGTCAAAAACAATTCTTGTTTCACATGTACGAGCAAAAAAAAAATGTTTTTTCTTCATAACAACAATGCTGTGTACCTGCTCTGTTCCTTTCTCCTTGCTGCTCCTCACGTACTTTTCCACCAGCCTACCATTAAATCCCGGTATTATCACCACCGCGCAGGCGCGGAGGAGGCTCAGGAGGGCGGAGAAATCGGCCCACATTCCCCCAGGGTTCCAAGTCCTGCATGTGGGTTCAGTTTCTATAGCTTGGCCCTAAACTGGGAAGGGCCAGTTGCAGGTGACACGGGGAAGGATTAATTAATTAAGTAATTAATTTTCAGAGAGAGGGGAAGGGAGGGAGAGAAACATGGATGCGAGGGAGAAACACTGATCGGTTGCTTCTCACACACGCCCCCACCCCCACTGGGGACCGGGTAGGCAAGCCAGGCATGTGCCCTGACCGGGAATTGAACTGGTGACCGCTAGTTTTGTGGGATGACACCCAACCCACTGAGCCACACCTGTCACAGCTGACGTGACAAAGGATTTAGAAGAGAGGATATTACTACCCATGTAATTCTGTCTCCTGAGAGGCAGATTTAGGAAGGAGCCTCTGCGACAGTGGCCACGGCTGGAGGATGCTGGAGTGCTGCGGGGCTGGAGTGCCGGGGGGCTGGAGTGATGGGGGGCTGGAGTGTGGGGGGGGGGGCTGAAGTAAAGAGACAAATCCTGGCTGCAGAGCTCTAGATGAGGCTGCTTGGGGGCCCAGACACATGTTTAGGTAGAAGGAAATAAAAAACGCTTGCTCTTCTTCAAATTATGGTTATATGTGTCTGTTATTTGTCTTACAGTTAAAAAATGAGGAAGGTGAGGTGGTTGGTATCCCTTGGGAAAGAGGTCATTTGGTGCAGATTCTTTACCCCAGGGTGGAATCTGATGTGTAAGACATGTAAATGAGAGAGAGAAAGAGAGGGAGAAATAACCTGGAGTTGCGCAGTGCTTTCTGCTTACAGACATTTTAATGTGAATGGCGGTGCTGAACTGGTCAGTGCACTGTGGGGGGCAGGCCGGCCAGCAGTCATTACCCTCAGGGTGAGCAAACTGGACCCCGGAGGGTTCAGTGACTTGTCCAGGACCAGGCTGTGTCAGTGGCAGACACAGGACTTCAACCTTGGCCTTCTGAGACCAAATCATAGACTTTCTGTGACTACAGTGCTATCAAGTCAGTCAGATTAATAAAAATAAAAAGACTCAGGTCGACAGAACCCTCAAATGGCCCATGAGAGCTTTCAGCATCTTGTGGCTTTGGAGTACTTGAGGCTGGGACCGGCAGGAAGAGCTGAGTGAGGGGCCAAGCCTGGGCCTCTCCAGGTGAGTCGCTGGGACAAGGCTTGCCTCTTCCACCTCCTCCGAGCCCCAGGCACAGCCACGGCCGCCCGTTTGAGTGTCGGCTCCTCGGTGACAGAAGTCTGGCTTTCCCGGGGTGGCCTGGAAATTCTGATCTAGTGACATCCCAAGTGCAGTACTGAATAGCCAATGGAATTTTGAATATTTTAAATTCCAAGCCCAAGGCTAGAGGGTATCAAGTAAATGGTGACGTGGGATAAATATTAAAATGCTGTTGCTTTCTTTCAACAATCCTACACATTTATCCAATCTAGAAATAATAAGATGAATTAACATCATATTTAGCACTTTTCATATAGTAAAAAGATGATACAATATTAAGATTAGGAATAATACTTGTGTTACTATAGTTTTTAGTACAAATTCCTTGGTAGTATAGAAAGCTGGTGCTCTTTAGAGACATGAATGTGGGCTTAAACCTACTCCTCACATTGATTTACTCAATTATTCAGATTTATTCAACTACACCACAAATATTAATGAAGTCTTTACCTTGGGTGGAACATATGCTAGACCCTAGAGACAAAAAGTTATATAAATATAAATAGGCAGTACTTGTGTTTTCAGAGCTCTTACAGACTAGCTGAGGAAAAAACACAGCAAAGGACTTAAGCTGCATGAGCCTCAGTTTATGCTATTGAAAATGAGCTTGGAAGTGCCGGCCAGGTATTGGTTGCTGTGAGAAACAGGAATTATGCATTGCTACTAGAGAAGGCTCAGTCATGAGTTAGCAGGTTTCACAAGTAAAATCCAAAGAGTCACTACTGTGCCATCTGGCAGCTGAACTTTATTTCGGAAGAGGATTTCCCTCCATTCTGATGACCTGTTGTAGCTTAAAGAGTGAGACAGGTGTGTGACATCAGTGGGCAGGACAGTGGGCCCACTGACTCCAGACCACAGCAAACCTCCTGCTTCTATACTCAGTGAAGAAGGTCGGAGAGGAGGGGGTCAGGCCCTCCCAGGGGAGGGGCTGGCAGAGGAGCAGAGCAGATGGCTGCTGGCCTTGCAGTCAGATTCCCTGGAGTCTCATCTCAGTGCCTCGGGACGCGGAGCATATTAGGACACCACAGTGTTCTCAGCGCTTAGCAAGTCTAGGCCTGTCTCCCTCCAGTGACAGTGGACTCACCTCCAACCTACTTCAAAGGTCTAAAGTCGATTCCAAGGACAGGACGAGCCATCCTGCAGTGACTCTTCTAGTACATGCAGGCCATACTAATGAGTCACTGTCTTAAGCCACCTGAGACTCAGAGAGCACACCTGGGCTGCGCAACCTCCGTGGAGTGGAGCTGCAGAGGCCCCGCCTCCCTGAACCTGGGCACCAGTGCATCCTGGGCCCCAGGTGGGAAAATTCACCCACTTCTGCTCGAATGGGTAGTCGCTCCGAAGTCACACACCCTCACTGGAATGATGTAATGACACATGAGCTGTTTTGCATAACTCCAAGTGTACTTTCTGTTTTCCCCTAAAATGTAGATAAAATATATTTAACTTTGAGGCACTCCAGGGTGTTAGAAGAAAAATATTTTACTGACAAAAGTTGGTGAAAGTTAGAAGCCCTTTCCTCACCTCATGATAAACAATGAGACATCATTATAGTATCAGTACTGTAGATCTGAGATCTTAATTAGTTTAATGATTCTTAACAGGCTAAGTGAGTCAGGTCTCAGTGTTGGTGTATATGGATGCCTTGCAAGATAAAATCTGATCAAAATTCTAACCGAACCTGTCCAAAACATTACTGCATCACCCCATTCTTGTTGGTTTGAATTGAGATGATTATTTTTACAGAACTGCAGTCTTGAGGAGGAGGAGCCAAAGCCTGGCGCTGGCGAAGCCCCAGGAAGCAGAACTAGAGTGAAAAGAAGACAATCTGAGAGTCCTGAGCAAAGAGCAGAGTCAACACACAGGTTTAGAAATGACATCATAACCTCCAAGACAGGAACTTATATTTTCTGCAAAATGTACCGTATTCAACTCAGAGTCTCCTTCAAACAATTGGAGCTTTCCTGTGGAGTTATGTAAGAAACAAAAAACTCTGGCTCAGTCAATCTCACCATTCAAAGTTCTTTCATCAGAAATGACGTAATATATCAGCAAGATATCTACCGCCGTCAGCAAGCCCAGAGAAGCCAATCCAAATAAACACCTCGCTGTTCAAGCATTCCCCAAGTTTCATCCTAAGGAGCTGCCTTTTAACTTCAGCTTGCTGCAGTGCGCGAATTGTTTGGACTTTTAGTGCTAATGTCCCGTAGGCCTCCAGTTCTTACAAATGGCATTTGACTTCAAAGTGAATGTGTGTGCGTGTGTGTGTGTGTCTGTAGACAGCTGGTGGGAAGAAGGCAAGAAGTCCCAATTCTTGGCACACAGTAGGTGTTTCATACAAGTCTGTTAAATGGAACAGGATGGAATAAACAGAGAAATGAAGATTTCTGGTATAAAGGTCACTCTGGCTGTAAGAACTTGTCCCCTCTTGTAAGAGATGCCCAGAATATTAACCTCCCGTAGAGTGTTTCCCAAACATCCTTTGTTAAAAATCCCCCTTAAAAAAATTTCTGCGTAAGTTTGTTCTCCCAGTGTTTATTTCCTTTTGTAGCATCCACAGGCGCCTGCTCTTTCCCCCTCCCCTCCCGCCACTCGTAATTGCTGGCTCTGCCCACTCCTATGCACTGCCCCTTCTCCCGAGATTCTTCTAGTCTGACAACCCAGTGCCTCCACGCTTGCAGCGTCATCTCCTGGCTCGCTGTTTCACGGGGTAAGAAAGCTGAGAACCTTAGGGGTCCGTGGATCCCACAGCAGGAAACGCGCCTTGTGTGTTTGTGCAAGCAACACAAGCAAGAACTCTGTTCCCCAGCTGCCCTGGCACTGAGCGCTGAGCTCATTAGTTTCTGTGACTACACAGCGTGGCGCGCGGCATATGGAAGGCAAATCACCCTGCAGGGCAGAGCAGGCTGGCCTCCTACTCACGTTTGCGCTCAGACACACGAGACGCAAGGGCTTGGGATGTGTAAGAATCTAAATGCAGGTTGTATTTTGTTCATGAAAAATCTTCAGTGAGTGTTTATTAGTTCACATATAATCTCTTCTCCTTGAGACAGGAAGACGCTTACCCATTCTAAGGTTGTTTTGTTAAATAGTCTGCACACGGGTACTTACAAAGGCCAAGAAATCAAAAAGGGAGCGGGCAATGCAAAAGAAAAGAATTCCAATTTACCCGTAGCTTTCCCTGGCTGTTTCCAATTCCAGGCGCCAGGAGGTCCCAGCGCTGACCCCTTATACCATTTAATGAAAGGACTTCGCCGCATGGTCTGAGGGTCAGCTTTGAACGTCCGCCACACCCCATGCCCGAGCGTCGGAGACACGATCACTACTTCAGATACTTCTGTTGCCTCCTGGGGACAGCGCCCCTTTCCTGCTTCCTTTGTGTTGGTTGGTTGGCTTCTGTGTTGAGTCAGTCCAGCGAAAACAAGGAAACTGAAAACCACCCCTATCACTGTGTGCACTGCCTCTTCGCCTCCCTGATGCATGAGAGCACCTACTGTGCGCACCAGCAGAAATAGTCTCACGGCTGGCAGCGTGTTCTCTGACTCCTACGTGTTCCTGAGAAGAATTATATGTAAATCCATGAAACTCACTGACCAGAACCTGCTAATAAAGGTACAACTTTTGTTCAGGTCCATCATTGTGCGACATCAGTGGGCAGAGGGCAGGCACAGCTGGCTAAGATCGACGCTGAGATCGAACCACTGACCTCTTACAAACGGGAGCAAAAGGGATTTTCTAGCCACCTAATGTGCAAATAGTAGTCAAAAGCCATTCTCTTTTTCTTAGTTGCAATATTTGGAATTTGCAGTTAAGATTATGTAAGTGAAAATGCACTGAGGTATAACAAAAAATGAAATGGAAATAAACAAAAAAAATCATAAAAATTTCAAATATACATTTTACTTGAAAGCACTTATTTAATTACTAAAACGTGAGGAGTAAAAGTTTAAAGCTTTTAAAAAATGGGGTCATTTGTACAGCACTATATTACCTATAAAATATATTAGACATTCTTCACTTAATGAAATTCCAAAAAGTGAAAAAAAAATCAGATAAATTAGGTTGTGATTACTCACACTGAAAATAATTACTGGCATTTTGAGCCAGCTGCAGTATTTTTTCAAAAAGGGACGTGTCTAGACATTCTAAACGTTTTGACTTTTACGCAAGGCCTTGGAAACACAGCCACCATATAAAGTGAAGTCTGCCTACACTTCAGTTGGCCGCGGCCCCCGAAGGGACGTCGGATTTACCTTGCCTTGATCGCTCACGTTTTTTATGTGCCCAATTGCTCACAAGCAGGAGGCAAAGCATACAGGTTTGTAACATTCCTTTTGGATACAATACGGTTATCTAAATACTTTCTGGTTTAACTTGCGAGTGGTCAGTCATCAACATTAATCCACGAAGGGCTTCAAGAAGCTAACAAAATGGAATACTGTGCCAACCCACATGAAAACAAAACCTGCTGGGGGAAAAAAAAAAAGCCTGCTCTTCCTAGAGCTTCCCAGGGCTTCACCTGGCCGTTTCAAATCCCAGACACTAAGAGATGTCATTGTTGGCCCGGCTGGTGTAGCTCAGTGGACTGAGTGTGGGCTGTAAACCAAAGGGTCGCCGGTTCGATTCCCAGTCAGGGCACATGCCTGGGTTGTGGGCCAGGTCCCCAGTGGGGGCCATGTGAGAGGCAACCACACATCGATGTTTTTCTCCCTCTCTTTCTCCCTCCCTTCCCTTCTGTCTAAAAATAAATAAAATAAAATCTTAAAAAAAAAAGAGATGTCATTGTTGGTTCTCCCACACCATTTAACAGCCTAACTTTTGGGGACAGCTTAGTGCTACCCCTAATAATACACTACCACTTAGAAATAATTTTGTACAATATTTTTCCTTTCCTAGCTACTTATTATAAAAATTTTCCATTGCATCATTCACTAACAAACATTCTCTTCATTCAGAAGCTTTTCGGTATCTCTGATAAATTTAAAACTTGTCCAGTTTATCAAGAGAAGATCCTGTAAGCTAAATGAATAGAACTTGTTATTTACCAGAAAACAGATTGGAAAAGAAATCAGAAAGTATTTTAAAGGACATTTGGGTCTGTTTATAAGAAATGAAGAAAAATCTCAGTATCCTGGAATGTAGAAATATTTCAGAAGGCAAGGGTCAGTAGAATGCTTGTTTTCTTTTTAGGCGGAAGAGATAATTTTTGATGCTCTCTTTTCTGTTTTGAGATAGCTGGAAACTTTGTTTTCTTAGCTATAATTGTCGTTGCTAAGACCAGACCATAATGATCTTTTCATACTGAGAACATAAGTTGAGCAGTAGGATCCTTGGATGCAAATCCCATCTCTGTCCAGTAGCATCGCCCTCCGCGTTCTCTCCGCCAGCCCACGAGGGGATGTGGAAACTGAAGTACATACAGATGTTACAGTTAATATCCCTCCAAACTGGCAGCCAACATTTCTCTTAAACGGAAGCGTTCTTGTCCTTAGTGAGCATCACAGCTCTAGTGACTAAGTAGTTGTCAGATGCAAATTCAGGTAGAGGTTACCTTGGGACTGGAGGGAAGGGAAGGAAGATGATTGTTTCCAGCAGGAGATAAAAAATGTGACTCGAACTTTATACGTTTTTAGAGGAAAACGCTTCCTCTAAAGCATTTCCTGCGCTTGACTGATGGGCGATTCAGTCCAGGGTTCCTGCTGTGTCCTTGCCCGTGGCTGGGGCTTCACTACTGTAACTCTCCTGGTCTTTCTCTACATCTGCGTTCCCTTTGCACTTGACCGATTGGTGAGTTTGGAAGGAGAAGCTGCTCAGTAGCCCAGTCTTCTCTCTTATTCCCTTTCTCTTGGAAATGAGCATTTCTGCAGGAGGTGGGGGTGGGGGGATGCGTTGTTCTGTTTCTGCAGGGTCAGGCCCTGTGCTGGGGCTGGAGGGAGAGCCAGCCCCGCCCCGGGGTCAGTGTCAGGAACTCACGGATCAGCTCTGCTCCAAGCTGGCTCTTTATCATCTCCCAACTGGTTCTGACTCCATACAGGCAGAGATTGGCTTATCATTTGGTTTTCTCAAAAATCCTAATGGCGCCCTGGCTGGTGTAGCTCAGTGGATTGAGCGCAGGCTGAGAACCAAAGGGCCACCGGTTCGATTCCTGGTCAGGGCACATGCCTGGGTTGCAGGCCAGGTCCCCAGTGGGGGCCACGTGGGAGGCAAACACACATTGATGTTTCCCCCCATCTCTTTCTCCCTCCATTCCCTTCTGCCTAAAAATAAACAAATAAAAATAAAATCTTAAAAAAAATCCTAATGGTATTATACTTCTTATGAAAAAGAAACAATTTGGGGAAAATGTCTAGGCTTCAGAAAGCTATCGGGCATATTTGTGGCCATTATGTCTTTCCTTTAATTTTGTTGTTAGCTTGAAGTATTTCAGGGCGAAAAAGCTCATTAAGGTTCTCTATGTGATTATTATTATGTATTTGAAAATGCACAGGCACATAGTAACTTCTATAATTCTTTTAAATTTATTTTTTAAATTTTATTTATTTATTTTTAGAGAGAAGGAAGGGAAGGAGAAAGAGAGGAAGAGAAACATCAGAGTGTGGTTGCCTCTCACGTGCCCCCTACTGGGGACCTGGCCCACAACCCAGGCATGTGTCCTGATTGGGAATTGAACCATTGATCCTTTGGTTCACAGGCCCGTGCTCAATCCACTGAGCCACACCAGCCAGGGCAATTCTTTTTAATTTCATTAAATGCTTGCTAACAATGCCATTCTTGTTTCTTAGAGTGGCTGAAGGCACAAAATAAAAGAACTTGAATGAACGGCCTTAATGGTCTGTAACCGTTTCCTCTTTACTACAACCCCTGGACTTCCACTGGCAGGGAGAGCGAGGCTGGGGGTCCGCCCAGGCCTCAGGAAGTATGCCGAGGCTAAGGGGGCAAGAGGAGGGCTTCGGGGGGCAGGCAAGGCGCACGACAGCCTGGGGGACACCTGGTCGAGGGAACTTTGCTGGAGAGCATCACTGAGGGTAAACTCGGCAGGGGCAAAAATGTCAAAGATTTGGGAAATGACAGTAGCACCAGGAGTAGCTGAAGTTCATGCTTTGCTTAAACAAATACACCAGCCGGAAAATGTAGTGACTGCTAGCGTTTCCAGAAGTTCCTTTCCATGATTTCCTCTGCACTTGTCCACATTCTCATTTCTCCATTTGTATCCTAGGACTGCGCCCTTGCCTCTGTGAGAAGGGCAGACACCCCGAACTCTGGGACTCACAGTTACAGTAAGAAAGGGGAGCTCATAATTCCTTACTCTTGGAAAGGTGGAACCAAGAAACATGGAAGGAAGTCAAGTCACTTGCTGGCTTTCCACCCTTATCAGACAGATACTGGGCACTCAGGGAAGATGCAAAAAAACAAAACAAACAAACAAAAAACAAAAGAAAACAGGTCATCACTCAATTTAGAACTGCCCAGCATGCCAGAGGTGGACCAAACACCTACTTCTGAGAACAGAAATGTGTAAAGATGGAAAAGTGCCCCAGAGTTCTACAATCGTCGAGAGGTTAGCCAGGACAGAGCAGGAACACAGCAGGGGAATGAGGATGCGTATTTGGCAGTGTTCCTCAAGAACGGCGCTTCTGAAAGCCTGCTGACCTCGTCATTTCTCAGCATCCCATGTATTTTTGCAACCTCTGCTTTTGAATTATTACTTGCATCTTCAAAGGGGCAGAAATTAGCACAACTGAGTCAGTAATAATGACAAAGACCTCACCATGTGACAGCAATGGAATCTAATACCACAGCTCCTCAGAAGAGTTTCTTGTAGTAAAACACACACATATACACCTGTCTTTACATTCACTGATTCCTTTTCCTTTCTGTAGCCAGAAGTGTACTTTTAAAAACACACACTGGTTATACCAGCGTCTTATTCTGGGACGGCTCTCCGGATCCCAGTGAACGCAGTCCCCCCCCCAAAACTGCATTTTACACCCATTACAACGAGGCCTCAGTTCACCTCTCTGATCCTGTGACCACTTCCAGCGAAGTGGCGGCCACCCTTCAACATCTGCCCCTCCCTGCACATCTTGTGTCCACTTCTTAGCCTTAAGAACCTCCGCACGTCTTTTGAAGTCTCTCTCAAGCTGCCCCTGCCGATAACCACTCTCTGTGCTCCCACAGGACATGCACACCTTACCCCATGGAAAATATTCCATCCCAGTCACTAGTTCACACGCCCCTCTCTCTTCCTGGACTACAAACTACTGAAAGTTAGGGGCTCAGGTTCGCACCTACAATGCCTAGTGCAATGTCCGGACATGACAAGGGCGGCTGGTTGACCCCGGTGTCTACCTCTCCCTTCTCTTCAGTAACGTAAGCTGTCCCTGACCCGGGCGGCAGTGCGCGTGGCTGAAGGACACAGCTCTGTGCCACACCCTGGGCAAGGGAAAGTGAGCGGAAGTTCCGTGAGAGACACCAGGGAGCTCTGTAAGCAGAACCGACTCACCCAACAGGGCCGCCCTCTGGGGCCCTTCCGTATTCTCCCTCTCTCGCGCGTCTCCTTCCCCTCCCTCGGTTATGGATCCTACCTAATAGAACCCAGAGCTCCACCAGGCGCGGAATTGTGCCTTTCCCGATGCAAACGTCAAACACCCAGCGTGACTCTTTGTGGAGACAGGTGATTGAAGTTAGATAAGGTCACAGGAGGAGGTCCTAACCCAGTGGGACAGGTTGCTGACAGAAGGGGAAGAGACTCTGCGCACACGCACGCTCTGAGGCCAGGCCAGGTGGGGACGCGGTGCGAGGCCAGCTGTCTACCAGCCAGGGAGGTGCCGCGGGAACCAGCCCCGATGGCACCTTGATCTTGAAAGTCTAGCCTCAAAGCACTACGAGAACACTAATTCTCGTGGTTTCAGCGACCCAGTTTGAGGGGACCCGTCACGGCCGCCCAAGTAACCACTACGAGTGCCAACGCCACGCTAGGTTATGAAGTGGACTTGGACGGTGTGACGGGGCAGAGTGTGGAGCGGGCTGGCGGAGGCGGCCGTGGACGGGGAAGACGACAGAGCCGCCAGGCCAGCGGCCGCCGCCTTTGCACGCACTTCCTTGTGCTCTGCGCTGCTCCGCGCTGCTCCAGATTGCTCGGCCTCAGCGTCTCAGTCTCGTTGGCCTCAGGGAAGCCCAGTCCTAACCGATTCATTGATACGGCGTAAGTGTTCTCTAGAAATTGGTGAATGAATGAATATATAAAATGAATAACCTTCTGTTAAGAAAGGACTTTTACTGAGTTTAATTATCACCTCATAGAAATCCGCAACTCTATGCTACTGTACCCAGCCAATGTCTTTATTTTCAGGGGTGTTTTTTCCTTCATGGTACAATTCAACTAAACTAATACACCTCCATTTGGCTATTTAAATGGCTAAATCGCAGATTTTAGTTATATTTTAATTGACTATCCATTTATCAGAATAGCTTCAATTTACTTAAAAGGATACTACTTCTAAATATATTCTTGCAACAAAATAAGCTTGATATAAACCATAAGTTTGTGATCACATAAAAAAGAAACTTCCAACAATGACCTCTTGAAAGAATTATTAGTTGCTACTGAATAAGCTCTCAGAAAACTCTTAGCGTTGGCCAAGACCAAGGAAGGTAAGCAAGATGGAGTAATTTAAGAAAAGATAAAATGTCTGGGATATGCATTTCACTAGGGATATTTTTCATTAAATATGAAGCCATCATGCTTTAGGAAGCCATAAGATATTACATAGTGTTATGATTTCTTTTAAGATGCGTAACGTAATAGAAAGAGCGCATGTATTGTAACAAAAACGTATCAATGGCGTTAGATTGGCTGCGCCCGTCTGAGACAGCAGTCAGAATCCCAGAGGTTCTATCACACACAGCAGCTCATCCTAGTGAAACGCCATTCTACTGCCGTTTTTCAAAGTCGGTCTTTTCTGTCTGTGGGCACCACACGAAGGGAACGCTCTAGTTCTGAAACCTTTGACGGCTTCAAACTAAACACTTTTGAACAACGGCACCACGAGAAAACAATAAAGACATAGTGACATAGATACAGATATTTCTGTCAGAATAAAAAGGGTCTTCCCGTTATTTACAATATTTTTTAGTACTGAAATCTGGTTCTGGGTTTCTCGTGACGGTGTTCATTCTCCATTCTAATATAGTGATATCATTTTTGGTTCTATATTGTCATTTCTGCAGGAGAAATCCATTTGACTTATCCTAGGTCAAACAATTGAACGTAAAAAACCTGCATGGAATTAATTTTGATGTCCCAGCATTTGACTGGTCTGATGATAAACTGTAGAATCTTCAAGTTGGGAGGGACGAGCTATGGCTGCTGTGGTTGAATTTGCCCCTCTCATTTCATCTGGGTCCACAGCTCCCTTCCCGCCCCCGTCTTACTGGGATGGCAGGTTTCAGAAGGCGCTGCCATGTTTTCGGGTGGCCTGGCCACCGAAGCAGGGTAGCTAAGAAAAACAGACGGCTTTGTGCCCCAGAAGCCATCCAAAAGTTTTAGAAGACACAGCGTGAGGAAGACAGATGGGCTGGGCCTGCTGTGTGTACGGCTCACAAGCACACAAGTGCGTGTCTCCACGTGACAATGTTATGAGTAGGTTCTGCTCACTTGGCACACGCTAATAAAAGCCCACCATCTGCGAGCTAATGTGGAAGAGCTACGGGGACTGGACAGTGGAAGAAACATTAGCCCTGACTTCCAAGAGCTCGAGTGGCTTCAGAGAAGTCGACGCAAACAACCACTCTTCCAGGTTGGAAAAAGAAACATTCTCAAGGACCCTAAGTGATTCCTGTAATTGTGTCCATTGTGATTTGGATGCCCATTTTATAAATCCAAACAATCCTAGTTGATTTTCCTTCCCCGTCTCATCACTGAAAAGGTCTGTGCTGTCGGAAAGAAACTTGGGACTAGACACTTGGGACTTAGTTGGGGGATCCTTTGGAGATTGTGAAAGAGCATGGCACCTCCTTCGCTGACCTGAAGGTGATTAAAACATTTTTAAAAATTTTCCTGAGAGGACACTACATTTCAAATGGGAAAGCGCTTTCAGAATTTGATGTCAGCGTTAGAAGCACTGCCAGAAGGTCAAAAAATAAAAATAAAAACTAAAACACAGATCACACTGTCTCCGAGCCTTTGATTGCTAGGTCAAACAAAAGTTGAAATCTTCCATTACGCAACGTGAGAATCAGTCATCTAATTACAAGCAATGGGGCAGCGTGGCGGTGCTGTCACCGTGGAATAATCGCAGCTCTGTGTCAGGCGGGTCCCCCGGGAGAGCAGAGCGGACCCGGCACCCGCTTGCCGGCCACCACCAACACCTGCCTGATGTCTGGGGGCCCCAGCTGCTCAGGAGGAGTCGGCCCCGCAGCCAAACCCGGAAGCCTGTTTGTTCTTCACGTCTTAACTGCAACTATTACTCCATCCCAAATAGTATGGGAGCTCAGGAAAGATAGCTTGTGTAGACACTGTAGAAGTACGTGCCCTTTTACCATTTGGAAGGAATAAAAAGGTGAAAGTTTTCAAAAGTTGGATTGCCTTAATTTTTATCCTTTACCAACAAACAACGATTTTCTGGATGAACTTTGATCAACCTAAAAATGACTGTTATTTTTTAAAATACCCATCAAATAAGGAGAAAAATTTAAGATACACTTCCTGATAAATAATTAGGGCTGATTTTAAAACTTCGTATGAAAGCTCCCCAAATTTATCTTTAAAGACGTGTCTTACAGTGGAGACACTTTGAGAATGTGGTGAATCAAAGCCTTGTTATCTGTTTCTTAACAGCATTACCCAAGAAGCAGAAGAAAAAGACTCCAAAATAGCACCAGGGTCCAGAAAACTGGCTTCTAAGCTTCCAGTCTTCTGAATGAGGCCATTGTCCGATCCCTAAATTTGTCTGCTCTCTCACTGAAACAGCTTTTCACAGAACTGCTGCACCCTATTGGCTTTTTTCATATTTAGGAACTCAAATAACTTTCAATATACTGAATCGAATGTCATTCTGGAGAAGGAAGGATTACTTCATCTGCATCTTTCATTTAACTGATGCATGAAATGGCACCCCGGCGAAACTGGTCATGAGCTACGTGGCGCGTTAAAACACCCAGGTGCCCGGGCGAAGTGTCAGGTATAATGTTCCCGGTACGGCCGGAATCCTGAGCCGGGGGTCAACCAGACCACAGTTAGCATCACGATGGTCAAAAGACCCAAATCTCAACGTTAGAGAGGATTTCAGGACAACAGCAAAAGGACAAGAGTCCATCGTGGGTGACTGTGTGAACGCCAGAAAACGTCTTTCTGGACATTTGAAGAGAGTCCTCTTTTCGGCACTACCAAAACCATAAACCAAACACGACAAAAAAAAAAAAAAAAAAAAAAAAAAAAAAAAAAAAAAAAAAAAAAAAAACAACACCAAAAAACCACAGCTCGCCAAACTCTTTAGTATCTTTTAAAGGGTATTCTCTCAACATGCAAGTATGATACTGTTCTCATTAACTGCCTCTCCCCACCCCCCTCGAAAAGATGAGAAAAACATATCAGTGTCCTTTGAAAATCATATTTGAAAGCTCCTCTTCAGAGTCATAGTTAGTTAAGTCTTTTTTCAAACATTAAGAATTTCTCCTGTATAGAAGGAAATTTCTCCCTAACCTACAGATCCTTAGACTCAGCAACTCAAATCACCACATTTTGCTAACATTTTTATTTAAAAAAATAAAGCACAATAAATACGGCATT
Organism: Micronycteris hirsuta; assembly: GCA_004026765.1. Classification (NCBI taxonomy): domain Eukaryota; kingdom Metazoa; phylum Chordata; class Mammalia; order Chiroptera; family Phyllostomidae; genus Micronycteris; species Micronycteris hirsuta. Next base: position 119,208 of record PVJI01002999.1, read on the forward strand.
CAGTGTAGAGGGATGGATTGTATGCCTCCTCAAAAACAGGCTCGAAACCTCAAAGCCTGGCATCTGGGCCTGTGACCTCACTTGGAAATAGGATCTTTGCAGATATAATTAAGTTAAGGATCTCAAGATGAGATTGGCCAAAAATTCAAAGACTGCTATCCCTGTGAGATAAAGAAAAGGCAGCTAAGACACCCAGAACCAGAAACGCAGAGCAGAGGATCATGTGAAGACAGAGGCAGAGACTGGGGGGAGGTGTCTGCGAGCCGTGGACGGCCACGGAACTCCAGGAACCCCCAGGGCCTGGAAGAGGCCAGGTGTTTTCCCCAGAGTCTTCCGAGTGGGTACAGCTCCGCCGACGCCTCACCTTGGGACTTCTGGCTTTCAGAACAGGGAGAGAATACATTTCTGGTTTTTTATTTTACTTTCTCCAGTTTCATGGAGATATAATTAACATTCAACACTGTGTATGTTTAAGGGACACAGCATAGTGATTTGACATATGTATCATGAAATGATTACTACAGTGAGTTTAGTTAACATCCATCATATACATGTATATAGGAGAAAAAAAGAGATTTTTTTTCCTTGTGCTGAGAACTCTTAGGATTCAGCCTCAACAACATTCACGTACACCATACGGGCCATTGTGCTGTACATCACATCCCTGGTACGTACTTACTTCAGCCGGAACCCCGAACCTTTGGCTCCCCTCCCCCCACCCTCACGTCTGCTACCCACAAATCTGATTTCTTGTATGAGTTAGGGTTTTTTTTTGCTTGCTTGTTTGTTTTTTAAGATTATACACATAAGTGAGAACATACAGTATTTGTCTCTAATTTCACTTAGCACAGTGCCCTCTTGGTCCATCCATGTGGTCACAACTGGCGAGATTTCCTCCTTTTTTATGACTGAGTAGTATTCCACTGTGCATGCCCCACACCCAGTCTTTACCCGTTCCCCTGTGGGTGGACACTTTGGCTGTCTCCGTGTCTTGGCCACGGTGAGTAACATTGCAATGAAGATGGGCTGCAGATACATTTTGACACAGTGTTTTCATTTTGGGGGGATGCATTCCCCAAACTGGAATTGCCGAACCATTGTTAATTTTATTTTTAATTTCTTGAGGACTCTCCATACTGCTGTCCACAGTGGCTGCACCACCAGTCTGCATTGCCACCAGCAGCGCACAAAGTTTCCCTTTCCTCCACATCCTCGCTGACGCATGTTATTTCTGGTCTTTTTGATGCTAGCCAAAACGGCTGTTGTTTTAAGCCTCTCTGTCTGTGGTAGTTCAATATGGCAGCCCCAGGAAACTAATATATTCAGCAAAGGGCACGCAGCCCCGTTTCTGACAAAGGTCGTCCATAAGGGTCCAAGGCGAACGCACCAATGTAACTACCACCCAGGTTTGGAAAAGGAACATTTATTTCCAGGCAGCTGTAGTGCTTGGCTACATTTCCTTCTAAAAGAAGCAGCAGCTCAACAACAAAGGGGAAAACAACCCAAGTAAAAAGTGGGGAGAGGACTTCAGCAGATATTTCTGCAAACGTGTTACACAGGTGGTCGATAAATGCATAAAAAGATGCTTAAAATCCCTAATTATTAGGAAAAAAGTAAATCAAAACCACAATGAGATATCAATGGGGACTGGGGAGGGAACAGAGTCCAGGGACAGACTTCCAGCTGGCAACAAGTGGCAGCCCCTTGGCCAGGCGCCTCCCAGGTGTCGCACAGCCCCGTGCAGAGCAGCTGGGCGCTCAGCGGCCAGCTCTTCCAGGAAAGCAGCAATGGGTGACCTCTCTGGGACTTGGGGCATCAGTGGGCCCTGCCCAGGTACCTGTGTCAATGGGAGGGACGGGGGAGGAAGACTGCTGGGGGAGGCTGGGTTTGACCACGTTGATCTCTGCATCTCCAATGCCTTGCATAAGAGAGATGCTCTAACTGCGGCCAGAACTGTCACCGATGTGCTGCAGGCCACCTGCCCCCTCCTTGGAGCCTCAGCTTCCAAGTCTGCCTGGTAGTCTTCTTAGACTGAAACGAGACTCTGCCTGTGAACACCCCCTGGGAACTCTGAAGCACTCTGCACCACAGAGGAGAAAAGGTCAGAAAACTGCCTTCACAGGAGGTCTGGTGTCAATTTTGTTACTGACCTTCTTCTAGTCCACAAAATACGTTCCATAAAAAGTGGAAGTTGTAAGAGTACAGGCCGTCTACTTTGGTGTGACGCGGTGGCTCCAAGAAGCAGCCTTGTGTCTGCTACAAAGGCACGTGGACAAACGAGAGAGCTCGCGGTAAAAGTAAACTTGGAGCCGTGTCCAGCCCTACACAGCTTTTTAACCAGAGAACATGCAACACCAATAGCCACCCAAATACAAGCAGTAGCATGATTTTAAAAGCATGTTAAATTCCTAACAAATAAACACAGCACTAAATACAGGACTTCAACAGAGGGGAGGAGGAAAACGGGGAGGCTGCCAGGTTATGGGGACAAACGGAAAGGAGCCGAGTGTGGGGTCGACTGTGTACCAAGCCCTTCCAAGCAAGTGCACACCCAGCAAAGCACAGCCGGGAGGGAGCTTTCGAGGAGAAGGGGCCCCGCGGATGTGGCGTGTGAGTGCTGGCTGCGCCCAGCCCTTAGTGCACTTGGCATTCGGGGCTGGCACTTGGTGGCATAAACATGAAGGTGCCGAGGACAACTGCACTCCAGGGACATGTGTTGTAGTGACATCACTGCCCTCTTTACCAGTTAGTGTGGGCTAATTTGCTGACAGCGACACACACTTGGACGGAATAGACCCTGTACTTTTATGGGGTTTACTAGCGCCATTTTGCTCAACATGGAGGAAAAAGAGCAGCCCAAACACGTGATTTTTTTGACTAATGTGCACTCATTGGACCTATGTTGAGAAACATTGATCCAAATTAAAACCCCAAAGTTGCCTAAAAAGGCAAACCAAAGGTAGTCACCCTTAATTTTCATGCATTGGTAGTTACCATATTTTACTGAATATGAGCTCCAAATGCACTTGGGGTATATAAAATTTCCTTTGTCTATTCATCAACCAACACTTACTTACTGAGTACACACTGACACATAATTGTTTTCAACAAGATGCACACACACACACACACACACACAGGGAGCAGGCTGTCGATACAAGGGATGTGCACCATGATGCAGATGCTAACGATATACAGTTAGATGCGTGTTTCTTCTGTCCCCTAAGCTAAAGGGCAGATAACTTTAAACACCACAACATTCAAGTGGGAAAACGAGGAGAATGTAGCAAATAGTTTAGCACCATAGGTTCTTGTCAAAACGGACGACATGAAAACGGAGACAATATGTTTCCCATAGCCCTTACCTGATGGATTTTTGGACTCAGCACAAGACCCACTCCCGCAATGTTTGTCGGTGGCAGTTCTGGCTCACCAGTTACCATGAGACACCCACACGCTCCTTCGTGTTTCCCAGCCTCCCTTGCAGCTAGGTGGGAGCCACGTAGCTGATTCTGGGCAATGAGTGATGAGCAGAAGGGACAACATGCCATCTCCAGCCACAGCAGCTAAGAGAAGGCACTGTCTCCTACATCTCTGTCTTCCCTTCTGCTGTGACTGAGAGACACGTGTCTCCAACAGCATGGAAGATGCACTGGGGCCGCCCAGCCCACACCAGGCTGAGACTTCGGGGAGAAACAAAGTCAGTGTTAAGCCACTGACATTTTGGGGTCTTTTGCCAGTTGTGTTTACCTTGTTACTACTCTTGCATCTTGCATAAGGCTTCTGATTCCTACTTTCAAAATATGATAGAATTAGAATTTACACAGTTAGTATTAGAACCTCTAAGTGGTGGGAGCCTGGATGCCTTTCAAATGTGTGTGCCAATGCTGGAGGCTTTGCTAAAGTATGAGGATTGAGTTGGCTTCTTATGTCAAAAAAATGGATGCACTAGCTTCCTCTAATTCTCAAGATTCTCTGCCAGTCTAGGGATTGCATTACTTCCCATCTCTTTCTGGAGAAGGAATCACAGAAACATTTTTTAAATGCGTGGTTACATAAGACTGAGATCTAGGCCTAACCAGCATAACCCCTTCAGGAATTTCCTTAAAGCACCATGGCTTCGATGCCACCAATAAGCCATCCTTGACTGTGCCTCCCAGGAAATTCACCAAATATTCTCACACAGCCAGAGGAAATTATATCCCGGACGTTCACCTAATGGGTTGGAGTCCAACTTTGAAATTTGCCCACCACAGAGAAACAATAAAGCCTCTTGTGAAATCAGCAGTGGCTCATGTTAGAACTTCTAAAAGCCTGGTGACGTGTGAGCTGGTTACTATGTAACCTCCACACCGGAGTCTCAGTCGAATACACTTACAGAGAGCAGCCCTGAATTTCTAAACTCCACAAGCCATGAGGCTAAAGGAATCAATGTATCCACTGAGGTTGTTTCACACCACTGCCAAGTACACATCTTTTCCTTCAGGTAAGTTATCTTAATTATGCCTGATCTGTAAATACACACTGTGTCATGCTCTAGACCGGGGTCAGCAAGGTGTCCTGTGGGCCCAATGCTCAATGGCCGTTAGGTGACCACCAAGGAAGCTCTGTACCCTGCGAAGCCTACAACCTGTACTACCTCTGACCCTGGACAGAAAAAAGGCTGCCGACCTTTGCTAGAGAATGAAGCCGGAACAGCCCTGGCAGATATGTACGTGATTAAAATTTGCATATGCAAAGGTACCTATATACCGATACTTTAGCTTTTCATTAGTCTGTACCATCTTAATCTCTTACGTTTGAACAAATTGAAGGCAAGAAATAGGGCACAATTCTGGCAGAGGAAAAAGATGTTACTCTGACTTTGCATGGTTTTCGATATTTGGTCCATTAAGGCACAAGTGTGTATTTCTGTGGATTTCTATTACTGTTCTATAAAGATATTTCTCTTCTCAAACTATGTTAGTATCTTCGGGAGGAAGACAGTCTCCGTTTGGTCAGGAGGTAAAAAGCTTTCGAAATAGCATTCACTTTGCATTTACTGAAAGAAGCAGCTGTAACAGTTTGGGACCACCTCCCCCGAAGTTCGCAGTATTAACATTGACTGAACACCAGCTATGTGGGCTGTGTGCTCGAGTATGGATTCCATGATAAAAATCTTCCCCCCATTTCCCGGTGGTGTCACCCCTACTTTACAGATGAGGCTCACGGTGGCTTAGTGACGTCCAATGTCACAAGCTCATGTAGTTAGAGAACCCAGTTTGGACATAGTTTTCCTGAAACCAAGCCCAGGGCACTTTCTGCCCTGTTCCCCCCTCCCGGCATTCAGCAACACTGGTGTATTAAACTCTGACCGAGTTCTACAACAAGTAAGAGAGCCATATAAGGAAAAACAAGTTTTGAAAAGATTAGCATCTTATTAGGTTTAAGCCAGATTAAATGCTTAACGGGAAAAATTCCCAGATAGGCTCTCTTAGGCAGCATTAAAGCCATAGAGTGTGTTGGGTTTGGGAGGGTTTACACTGTTCTGAACTGACCCCTAACTGACCCCAAGCTGACCCGAGTTGTCACCCCGAGTGTTTCCATCTCTTCTTGCTTTTGGGTGCCAGCTCTTTCCAGGCAAAGGAAGCCAGCTGCTCTGCTCAGTGACAGGACTTGAAGACATAACTGTGGAGAAACACCCCATCTGCCCGTAACCAGTCCTCACACAGGTTGTCACGAGTATTATTCCTCCCAGGATGGAATAAGACCGAGACGGCCTGGCAGAGAATACACATGCTGCTTTCCAGAAATGTGAAGTACGGAGAAGAGCTTCGCTCCCTCTCTGGGGGAAGTACACCTCCAGGGTTCCAGGAGGCGAGTGCAAGCAGCCAGCGGGGGGGACCTGCTCCCCCCTTGCACGTGGGTGGTGGTCCTTCCTCCCCAATGGGGACCCTGGTCTCTGGGAGGGGTGGGGGCTGTAGTGATGGCCTGTCAAGTCTCTTTCAGCCAGTCAGTGAGCTCGGGATTGCCTAATTCATAAGCCGGTCCATTCAATAGATTTCCCCATCCCCTTCCATCCCCCTATTTCTCCCTACAAACAACAATTTTGGGATGTTTATGTGGGGTGGGGTGGGGGGGCAACGCATGAGCTTTATGCCATGGCTCAGGAACAATATTTTTAGATTCATAGAAATAAACACCAATTTCATGGCTTGACCTACCGACGATGAGTGGCTGATACATTCATCTCTCTCGGAGACTTCATTAATTTCCATCTTTTGCATTAAGAAATTGCCATTATTTGAAAACAGGATGTCTACTTTTGTGTCTGTTGGCAGACTGGTTTCCTTTAAGAACCGAAGAGGTGTGTGCTCAGTGTTCCTGGCTAATTTTTAAGCTCCAAGGAGATACGTTTTAGATACAGCATGTAAAATGGGTAAAATGTCTCGAGTATTTACTCTGGATAAAACACTATGAAAAGGGTCCATAGTATCACTTAGTTTTCCATAGAACATCCTAGGAGGCTGGACTCAGTTTCCGGCGAGGCCGCTGCAGCGGGTCGCTGAAGGAGTATCAGAAATTGGTCGATCGGACCCCAGAGGCTTTACCCTCAGCCACTACCAGGCCCTCTTGAATGTTATATGCTGTTCCCGCCTCCACGAGTTCTCGTGACTTGCCTTCTGTTTGGGGATGCATTTTAAATGGATATTCTTTAATTTCTTAAGATTATAAACCCACTTGTGATGAGAATTTTATTTTGCAAGAGAACCCCACATTATCAAATCACATCATAACTGGTTTCTGGTCAAGAGGGTGGTGTAGGTAAGTGAAGTAGTTGGAACTTCCCACAACCACATCGAAATTACAACCAAGCTACCGAGCAACCATCATCTTTCAGAACTGCCTGAAACCCGGCTGACTGGAAATCCTACCAGTAGGGATTTAAAGGAGAAGCCGCACCAGTAAGACTTGTGCAAGGGGCGGAGACACAGAACGGTCGGCCCCACACCCACACGTGGGGGATAAAAGCTGGGATGTCTTGGCTGTGAAAGTCCTGCCTGAGAAATGAGGGGTCTCAACCCCACACCAGGCCCCCCAGCCAGGGCTCCAGAGCTGGAAAAAGAAACTCTACTGTAAAACATCTGCTGTAAAAACCAGCAGAGATTGTGCCTGAGTGAGATGGAGGCTTCTGAAATCCCAGGCCGTCCTCTTAAAGGGCCCACACACAGACTTCCTCGGACTCCCTCTGAGCTCCAGCACAGGGACAGCAGCTTGAAAGGCATCAGGGACGCACGGGGAGGGACTGAATTGACCAGCATCAGAGAGAGGGAGCTGGAGGGCCAGCTTTCTCGCAGACGGAAGTGCTGGCAGAGGCCCCTGTTCCTTTTCTGAGCCTCCCCTGCAGGCACAGGTGTGGCCCATATCTGAGTCTCCATCAACCTGGCTCACACCATTTGCCCTGCCCCCACCAAGCTTGGGGGCCCACCAAAGCTGTTTCTGGTGGCTTTTCCATATGAATGCCCTGTCCTGGCTCACGCTTTGGACTTCCTTAAAATCTTTCAAACGAGCAACAGCTGGCCTCTGTGTACTCTGCACCTCTTGCTAAGTGGCCCCAGGCCTGGCAGTAGCAGCAGCTGGCCTTGGTTCACAGCTTGGCCTCACCTGGGCACCTCCATGCCCAGCACACATAGCAGACATCCGCAGATCACTTTGTAGCTTATGCTGGGTAGCCCCAGGCAGAACACAGGTGGCAGCTGACCTTGGCATGCACCTCCCAGGAGGCCACAGAGCCAGCACACCATGTGCACAGATTCAGATCATGCCCGATTACAACCCAACCACCATCACAAGCAACAGACTCAAGGGGCGGAACTAGCAGGCACCAAAGCCCCGTTGAACCAAGTCCTGCTTCATAGAGTCAGCTCCTGCACCGCAGCTCTTCCACTGTAGTTGCAGCTGGTCCTCACAGCTGACCAGCCTGGGGATCAATCTGATGTGCCAACAGCAATCAGGGCTCAACTACAACAGGCCGGTGCACACAACCCACGTGGGTGGCACACCTGGAATGCCCAGCTTGGGTGAATGGGAAGGTTGTGCCACTGGACCCTACAGAACATCTACTACACTCAGCCAACCTACCAACTCCAGGAAATGTAGCAGCTCTACCTAATACATAGAAACAAACCCAGGGAAGCTGTTAAAATGAGGAGACAAAGAAACAGACTCCAATGAAAGAACAGGAGAAATCTCCAGAAAAGGAAATAAATGAAGCAGAGGCAAGCAAACGACCAGATGCAGAGTTCACAGCACTGGTTATAAGGACACTCAAAGAACTTAGTGAGACCTTCAATAGCGTAAAAAAAAGGGGGAAAAAAGACATGGAAACCACAAAAAAGAACCAGGCTGTAAAGAAGAATACAATATCTGAAATGAAGAGCACATTAGAAGAAATAAACAGTAATGTGGATGAAGCAGAGGACTGAATCAGCGATTTGGAAGACAAGGTAGCAGAAAACATCCAATCAAAACAGCAAAAAGAAAAAAAGAAACCAAAAAAATGAGGATAGTGTAAGGAGCCTCTAAGACAACTTCAAGTGTACCAATATTCACATCATGGGGGTGCAGAAAGAAGAGAGAGAACAAGAAATTGTAAACCTATCTGAAAAAATAAGGATGGAAAACTTCCCTAACCTGGTGTTGAAATAAACATACAAGCCCAGGAAGCACAGAGAGTCCCAAAGAAGATGGACCCAAACAGGCCCACAGCAAGACACATCATAACCGAAATGCCAAAGGTTAAAGATAAGGAGAGAATCAAAAGCAACAAGAGAAAATCCGTTAGCTACATACAAGGGAGCTCCCATAAGACTGTCAGCTGATTTCTCAACAGAAACTTTGCAAGCCAGAATGGATTGGCACGAAATATTCAAAGGGATGAAAAGCAAGGACTTACAACTAAGATTATTTCACCCATCAAAGTTATCGTTTAAAATGAAAGATAAAGACCTTCCAGACAAGAAAAAGCTAAAGGAGTTCATCACCATCACACCAGTATTCCAAGAAATGTTAAAGTCTTTTTTAAGAAGGAAAAAAAGATAAAAAATATGAATCATAAAATGGCAATAAATACATATCTATTAATAATAACTTTCAACGCAAATGGGTTAAATGCTCCAATCCAAAGACATACGGTGATTGAACGGATGAGAAACAAGACCCTTACATGCACTGAGTACAAGGGAGTTGCTTCAGATTGAACGGCACACGCAGTCTGAAAGGAAAAGGGTGGAAAAAGATATTTCATAAAAATGGAAACAATCAACAGAGAAAGCTGGGGCAGCAATATTTACACCAGATTAAACAGACTTTAAAACAAAGTCCATAACCGAGACAAAGAAGGGCCCAGCAAGTTCACTTTTGGGTACTTATCTGAAGAAGCCCAAACACTGAATCTAAAAGACATACCCACCCACAGGTCCACTGCAGCATTATTTACAGCAGCCAAGGAATGGGAGCAACCTAAATGTCCACCGATAAATAAATGGATGGCGAAGAGGTGCGTATATTCAATGGAATATGACTCAGCCATAAAAAAGAATGAAATCTTGTCATCTACGCCAACGTGGACAGACCTAGAGCGGCGACTTTCAATGGGTGTGCCACAGGAATTTTAAATGTGCAAAACTGACTGTGTGGTCAGGGTGCTGACCTCTGTCCCGAAGATCGTCAAGTGAAAAATGGCAGCGGCCAGCCCAACAACACCCATGCAGCGCGAACAAATCAAAATTATATCTGGTTTTTCGTCAGATTGGCAAAAAATATATGTTTGGGGAGTGCCAAAGAATTTTAGTAGTTTACGTGTGCCGTGAGATGAAAAAGGTTGAAAATCACTCACCTAGAAGGTATTATTCTAAGTGAAATAAGTCAGACGGAGAAAGACAAGTGCCAGATGATTTCACTTACATGTGGAATCTGAAAAGCAAAATAAATGAACAAGCAGAGAGAAACAAGCCCATAGGTTCGGAGAACACTTGGAAGGCTGCCAGAGGGCAGGGGTGGGAGGGGCGGCACCGTCCCGGGATGTCCAGTGCAGCGCGGGAGAGTTGGTAACGCCGCCAAAACTGCGTGCGGTGCCAGGTGGGTGTGCATTGATTGGGGTGATCACTCCGCAAGTTACATAAATGTCCAATCACAAGGCTGTACACCTGAAGCTAATATAATACTGCATGTCAACTGTTAAGTTAAAAATTAAAAAAATAGTTTAAATATTATAATTGCATCACAACTGCTGGTAAGACACCTTCTGATTAAGTATCTTTTTGGAATAAAAGTCTCAGGTGATTGCATTAGAAAGGCAATGGCCTCATGATAGGATATAAAAATTGCTTGGAAAAGAGGCTTGCTGGGTAGACATTCCCTTACATTCAAAGCCTTTGGTGAAACGCTTAGAAAAGTGTTTTTGCAAACACAGAAGAGACTGGCACTTGTCCATTTTTTCCACAAAGGCTCCTAAACCAGGGGCCAGACGCGTCCTGGGCCAGGGTGCCTTCCACTCACCAGTGCCGCTCCGCACCCACCCAGGCAGAGATGGCTCCCGGCCAACCACGGCCAGCGGTGCTAGAGATGCATGGGAGGGTGTGGGGCTGCCACATACCCTGACATTAGAATTCGATAAGCCACCAATAACGTCTCTAGAATAAGTACGCCCCGCTCACGGCCCACCCCCCTTCCCAAACCTGGCAGCCTCGGGCCAGTGGAAGAGAAGCAGGCACTGTGTGTTTTACCTCTGGACCGTGGCTCATCTCCAAGTTTAGATTTCACTGCAAGACAGTTAAAACCCCAGGGGGCCTTGTTTTACATTCCCATGGTCTCCCCTGTGGAACCTCTGGTGCCTCGGGAAATCTGCAAGGACCTGCTCGCTCTTCCTCTTCCGTGCTTGAGGCCCGACAGCTGCACTGAGAAACAATGTTCAGACCCGGGACGTGTGTGTGGGGGGGACGGGGAGGTACAATATCGCCTTCCGCTTTCCTGGCCTCTGCCTCCTTCCGGAAGGGAATGTCAGCCAGGGAGCAGAGATAAGAGATGCAGGTGCCCTGAGGTGACCTCGAGAAGGCCCAAGCGAGTCCCTGAAGTTTGTTCCTGCTCCCGGACTAACCCCGGACTTCCTGTTGAGAATTGCGCAGGCTGAAAATTTTGAGATCTTTTGAATATTTAAGTAAGCCACCTGTTAAAATCTAGCAACAGGAGTGTTCCTAAGTCCTGTTTGGCAAACCAGACACCCATTACAATATTAGGAGCCCATGAGCAAAGTGAGGTTAAGATTTAAGCTAAGTATTCAAAAAAAAAGTCAGGTAAAAGGAAAAAAAAATTGTGTCAATTATTCAACTAATTTATATGATTAGGCAATTTTCCCCCCAGGAGATAGGAAGCCAAAAGGGGCACCGTCTAAGGTTTTCCGAACTAATTGGCATCTCTGCTCTGATGAGAAATGAAGAGCTATACACAGTCCGTCCGGACCGAATGACCTGGTGCGGGGACGTGGCCCTGGAGTCAGGCTGACAGGCGTCCCAGCTCGGAACCACTGCTTGCTTCCCCCAGCAAGCTGCCAAGCTGGGGCGTGAGCAACAGCCTGGCCGCCGGCCCCGATGCCTCCCACAGCACGGAGGCTGCCCTGACCGAGGTCAGTACATGTTATCTCCCGCTCCTGCTGTTCTGAGATGGTCAGCGGACGCTGCCTCCGGTTGGGGCTCCCCAGCGTCCACACACTTGTCGCTGGGAAAAGGGCGCGAACCCCAAGGCACCCAGCAGATGGGGATGGGAGTACATACAGACAGTCCTTCACCCTGCGTCTGGGCTACGGTCTCCTGTCCCTGCCCACTGGACATTGTTCTCAGACGCCCTGGGTGAGTTTCGAAGCCAGTGCACTGGCCGGGGGGGGCGGGGTGCCTGGGGCAGCAAGTCCACCAGCCGCACCGTCCTACACGGGCAATTTCTGCAGCAAAGGTTCAACTGAGCCTTCCTCCGTCTCTTCCTCTCGGAGCCCCCTTGTCTTCTCATAAATTCCTCCTTCATTGCTTACATCACCATAGCTGCTCTCTGTCATTTTCAAGTTAGAAATAGTAAAAGAATTGTGTTTTGTTATGACTTATGGAGGGTATGGCTGAAACACCCAGACAAAGAAAGGTGAGCAACTGAGGAATAATATTCAAATGATCATGAACAGGTACCCTAGGAACGAAGGTGGTTAAATGGTGGGAAAGGCAATCCCTGTGGTTTAAATAAACTGAGAATCAACATTCATTTAACGACGGGTCATGGCTGATGGGACCGCGTGTCAGCGTCACGGGCTGCGTGGGCTTCCCCGGTCGGGGCGCGTCGAGCCAGGGCCCCTCGGCGGGGGTCCGGGGTCCGGGTGTGCTCCCTGCAGTGCCCTGGGAGGACTCACCGATCCGGGCCTGAACCTCACATCGGAATGAGCTCCTCTGTGCTCCCCTTCTTTAGTGGCTTCTCTCGGCTGCAGAATGCGGCCGTCAGCGCCACCCGCTGTGTGACGAGGTGGGACGTGCACGGGTCCCCGAGTGTGAAGGAGTGAGAACGTGACAAAGGCTGGCGGCGGTCTGGCTGCCCGTCTCTTGCTGGGGTAACTCTAGAGGGAGCGGGCCCGCGGTTCCTGGTTTTAACACCCTCCGCGTCGGGTGGTAGGAATTGATGATAGGAAGGGTTTTAAAATCCTACCGCTACAGCTGATCTGATGCCCAGGTGGTCCAGCTGGTAAAAAAGATTCATTAGGAAAAGGGATAAAACTAAGTTAAATAGAACGCTTAGTCACGCCCAGGTGTTTAGCTCGTCCTATCATTTATTCCTCACGCCTCTAGGAGGCGTGTCATCATTTCTCCCATTTTACAGACTGACGTCCATAAATCCAAATCTGAGGGTCATGCAGTTCATGTGGCTTGCCCGAGTCAAATTGCTCATCTGTGCTATGGTGAAGATTTTCTCGTTCAGACCAGCGTTCTTTCCACCGCTGCTCCTGAGTGAGTAGAAGCCTTCCGGAAGGTGGCCCGGACTCAAGTGCCACCGTCACAGGTGGTTCCAGCCCACGGTGACGTCTTCCCGTCGCCCACAAGGGCAGCTTGCACGCTCTGCACCACATTCGCTGCTGCTGTCTTGTCTTCCCCGGTCCTCGCACCCACGATCAATAAGCTCCGCCCTTCGAGGACTGGGAACCAGCTTCTCTACTTCTTTGTACCCTGCCCTGCTGTATCCAGCCGCAAGTGTGCGTGCAAAAGGCCCCCAGAACACTCGCAGACTGGTCAGTCTTAGGCCTGTGGATTTGCTGCGGGCCTAAGAGTAAATTGTGAACTTACTACAGCGAGTCGAACACACACACGGCGCAGACAAATCCCACGCGGAGACACTGAAGCTAAAGACGTACATTCCCCTCAGCAACTTGGAAAGTTGCCTTTTTAGTCGTGAGATCAACTTAATCTACAGTTTCACAATTTTTTTCTATGCCCATCTCGTTTTCTTCACCAGACAGCTGACCGTGGCCACAGAACACACTACAGCCACTGGCCTGCCAGGTGATGGAGCCGCAGGGTGGCTTCACCTGGCTGCGGCTGAGGGCACCTTTTCAAAGGCACACCTGCCGGGGCCCCTCGCCCAGGGTGCTGGCTCACAGGAGTGGGGTGCAGTCATCAGTGTGATGTTAAAACTCCCTTGTTGACTTGAATGTGCTGCCTGGGTTGACAACCACTGACTAAACTGAAAGAACATTCCAGAAAAAATAAAGACCCGTGTTGTCTCACTGCCTAGTGCGACCGCATGCGAGGTTGATGGGGGAGGAACACACCGGGGAGGAGAGTGCAGCTTGGCATGTCCCTGGAATGTGGCAAACCGCTCCCAAGTTCGTGGAAGCCTCAAAGCTTTTGTGTGCCTCCTGCCAGAGTGGTTTAAATGATTGTCTCTCCCCTAACGCTCAAGTTTAAAGGTCCCCAACAACTTCGAA